>JAGDQP010010299.1:32060-56226 GCA_022664845.1 Lepisma saccharinum
GATCCAAAATGGCCGCCCCAAAAACCCAATTTCCAAATCATTGAAGGTAGAGAAACGAAATTTTCAATGAAGGTGTATGACCAAGAGTAGGTTACAATAAATGGGGCAAATCTTCCCTTTGGGTGCGCAGCCAACCGTGGGAGGGTGAAGATGTACTCCGTGGTGGTGTAGTGCTGCAGGGAGATTTTGGTTAAGATAAAGGAGGCGCATCCTCTCAAAAGCACTGAAGTTGTGGGGCGAGCCCCGGCTCCCAGCGAAACTTCGAAATCTACCTCAGCCTGTAGGCCTACCGAAAGGGATTTTTAAAACATTAACGTTGTTTGTAAATTCAATTCATATTTTATTTTTTCTAAACTGTTACAAGATTTTTCTGTGTTTTTAAAAGTCGAAAAGAAAAGAAGAAAGCGGAAGGCATATGACTTTTCGAATCATCTAAAATAAATTACAAAAAATCAACTTTACTATAGAAGTTAAATTAATATTTTGAGTGTCAGGACTCTCCACAGTGAATCAGTGCTAATTGTCTGTCTTTTTCTCTCTCTTTTTTTTTTTATAGATACCCATTTAGTATCAGGCATAAAAGAAACCGATCCACTCTATTGTATAGAAATGCCACAACTGAAGGAACCTTCAGAAGAAAATGGTGCCTTCTTATTGTTATGTTGGGTTAACGTTTTAATCGTAGACGATCATTGTGCCAGGTAAGGTTTTAGGATTTCCTACCTCTTAGTTGTTATTCTTATTTGAATCAAATAATTCTGATTATTATCTTTAAAGGAGGTTGGTTAAAAGATTTATTTTTTTTCAAAGTTGAAAAAAAAACTATTCAGTGTGATGATACCTCAAAAGATGGTGCTAAATCATATGAATATTAGGGCTACCATGCGACTGAAAACCCCCTAACTACACTAGCGGCGCTGTGGATTGAAAATGAAATTGTATGTGCAACCATCAGAGTGAACTCCTTGTTCAGCTTTGTTTATGCAGGAGTTTGCCGAACTCAGAAGTGTCTGGGAGTTAGTGATGAGCTATTACTGTGATTACAGCTATTCCGTGATATGTATTTCAAATGATCGAGAAAGGGTTTAACGTTGCTGTAACCCCTAAAGGTTTCGCATGTCTATTATTTCTGTTGCACGAAAATTCAATGTTGCTCCTACAGATTCAAGTCTAGAGCGCTCAAATTTTCAGAGAAAAAGGTTCATAAGCTTGTTCTTTTGTATTTATTGGTGATTACAGGAGATAACTATATCCCTTTAATGTTCCTGCACCAGATCAGATTACTTTGTATTTCCGTAATTGTTGAATTCTTGAGTTAACTTGTGAAGCATTGTTGTATGGATGGGGTCTTGAAATGTTTGAGTGTTGAGACTTTTTAATGCATTGTAAAACCATTTTGTTGAAAGTGTACACTGTTTATTTCCATACTGTTAAAAGGTAGTATCCTCTGATTGTTGTAGAGAAGACTGCTCGTCTTATTAATATGTCACTTTTCACACTATATGTCCTTAAACACTTTGATATCGTACGGCTTGACTCCTGTATTAACCTGATGAAGCTACTTTGGATCAGTTGAAGTTTTTACTTTTTTATTCTATTTTAATCTTAGAGATTATTTTTGATCAATTGGAGTAACTTCAAATGAAGAAATTTTTATTATGAGTGAATTTTGAAGTCATTCTGTGTTCTGTCCTTATTTTATTAGTATAATTCTCGTATATGAAAAAATGTCTAATCATTAAATTGACTTTAATGTCTTTCTGGTATAAGAAGATGACTTGTTAAATTAATTCCTTATATCTCAGGTTTGTTGAGACAAATTTGAAAAGTGGAATTGTCATGTGATTCATTTAGAGAAAGCATGATTGAGAGTTATTAATTAGTGAATTATTGTATTATACAGCATCTTCTCGAACCTGTCAGAGAAGGATTTTACCTAGAGAGCATTTTATTCTTTTAATGTAGAACCTTTTTTTTTTTTTTTATCTGTATTTTCGTTATCGTCACAATATGCTGAATTGGATACCTGTATTTTATGTAAATGATCTTTAGTAGTAGTATGTTGAGATCTCATTCTAATAAGTAAGGAAATAGCTTGTCAAGAGTTTTTCATTGTTGAAGTAGTTTCATTGTTAATAGATTTGGATATTCACTAGAACAATGTACAGAAAAGAAAAGAGAAACTCCGGACGGATAGAACTTGTGAAATAGTTACGAACTATCTGAAAGGTTGGACTCTCTACACTTGAATTTGTGCAGGAGCATAGGAATTACGTGCAAAATAATAATAATAATAATAATAAATAAATAAATAAAATACAAAAGTAGTGCTACTGTTTATATAGCTGTAAAGATAGTTGCTTTTTCAGATAATTTGTACATTAAAATATGTATATATGTTTTGGGCTCCAGCGTATAAGCCGAAGTTTCCATCTACGATTGTGAATACTTTTGGTTTAACGTCATTTTACAGGAAAAGCCAGTTTACAAATGACGCGGTAAGCAGTAGACAGATCATTATGAGCTATTATTTTTGTTTATTCGTTACTAAAATAATTAATATATAAATAATTTACGAGGGTTACCGCAAAAGTAATGGCAACTTTTTTTTTTTTATCGAAAATGGTAACGAATAAAAGAAATTCTGAAATATGCAAATGGAAGGTTAGTAGTCTATATGTAGATGTTACATGTAGGGAGTTGGATGAACACACATATCACCAGCAGGATATAGCACGAGAAAAAAAAAGGTCGTTTCATCCGTGTTTTACTTCAAATCAAAAACTACACGTATTACAATTATGAGTAAACGGCAGAAACATATACCCATGGCATCCTACAGTTCTTCGAAATAGTCTTCTGGATTCTTTGGGAGACTCTAAGATGCCACAGGTATGTGTTTCTGCCCTCTACTCATATTTTATTTTTTTTTTTTTTTTTTTTTTTTTTTTCGTGCTAGAACCTGATGGTGATATGTGTGTTCATTCAACTCCCTACATGTAATGTTTACATATGGACTAACCTTCCATTTGCATATTTCAGAATTTGTTTTTCGTTTTTAAAAAGAAGTTGCCATGACATTTGCTGTAACCCTCGTAAAAAGTGACATTTTGTGTGGGAGTTTTTTTTTTTTTAAGTATACTTTACTTACATGAGTTGTTGGTAGACTCCGTGGATGTTGTTTTAAGAACTGTTAATAAGTAATCTTACACTTCGTAGAAGTCCCGCCTCGTTCTTCCTAGTGGCATAATTATGAGAGAATACTTTTTTCGACACAGAAATGTGGAAAAGGATTTGTTTTCTGTTCGGTAAATCATGTAGTAATATCGTGGTTACGTGGAAGACAAGGCTATCCAAGACAGCTTTAACTTTGCTATGTTAAATGAAAATAAGTAAATAATACAGAAAAAGAGAAAGATTTTAGAAGGTGTCTAGAACTTACCTTATGTCAGATACTATGTTTTATTCTGGAATAAAACGAGACCGCACATATGTTATAAAAAGCGTAATATATTGTCTCTCTCTCTCTCTTAACCCTTATTCTGTACTACAATTTCATCATTTTTGTGTTTAAATAAAAAGTATTTCTCTTAATTACGCAGCAAGAAGAATCACGGTGAAATGTCGAGAAAATGTGAAATTAATTATTAAGAGTTCCTAAAAAATCTCGATCAATATCCATGTAGGCAAAGAATATTTAAGAAGCAGCGGTACTTATCTACGGCAGCCTTTTTAAATAAGCATCCAATTTATCATTCGTTTTCGCACATTTCTCATGGTTTTATCCAGCTCCTTCGAGAGAGAGAAAATATAAAGCCTCATTAGCCCCTTCAGCATATTGCGTGGCATTGCGAAGGTACTTAAGGGAAGACATTGTGAGCTATTTTCTCTTTAGAAACAAGGATTATTATAATAAAAATTTTCATAAGGAAGTTGCTACATGGGTTATTAAAATAGCCTTTATTTCTAAGAAAAAATACTTAATAATGCCTTTACTTATTTATCTTTACAATTCACATATTTTATTTAAGGGCCTATTGAGTCATTTGCCCTATAGAACGTAATGAAACCATTATATTCCTAGAAATGTGTGAAAATCCTTGTGAAATTGGACGCTTATTTTGCAGGTCGGCTTAGCCAAGTACCGCTGACTCTTCAGTAGTTGACACGAAAAAATTAAAAAAATCTAGATACCAAAGACTCAAAACGGTGCCGTCTTTTGGCATATGGACCTAACCTAAGTTTTTTTTTTTCCCACCAGGTTTGGAAGTCCGTATATGATGCAGGTTGCAAGAGAGACATCGTACGAAGATCTTCAAAAGTTAATTTTGAAAGAAATGAACACGATGTTGCATGATGATGTACTTGTAAATGCACAAGATGTAAGTAATACATATTTTTAACAATTAATTAAATAAGCGTGAAACATGTAACATTACGAAAATTGTACACTCCACACAAAAACATGAAACCCTCTGAAAGTTTAGCTTTATTTTCACATAGGAACACAGTCACGTGTGTTGTGTAAATAGCCTTCTTTGGAAATGTTCTGGAATCAAATTCACATTATAACCTGAAATTTTCCCTTGTATACAGAATTCTTAACCTGAGTGTCTATCGATCATGAATGTCGATTTTTTTTTATTATTTATTTAACCATGTAATATTAAGAATTGTAACCAATTTAGAAAGGTAGGGAAATTCAACAGATGCTATGTAATAACCAGGAAAAGAAACGGAAATTAACGAAACAAAAAAGTATCAAGAAAGAAATTAAATTTAAGAATTTAGGCGCGATAGTATAAAGAATGTATGATTATAATACCATCACCTATAATGCTTGTAACTACAGACTGTTTATTAGTTCGTGTAACTGAGAAACAGACCTTTAGATAAGGCTGATCGGGCTATATGCTACCAATATGTAACCTTAGGAAAACCCATGCCACCACCACCGGTTATGTTTTATTGGGCCACCAGCATGAATTCCATCCCATTCTTCATGGCAGACTTTCTAGAGTGTGTGGGGACGGCGATCTTGCAGATGACGTTTGAGCAGGCCGAATGTGCAAAAATCCATGGGACTGATATCAGGGCTCTTTGACAGGAATGTCATGAAAGGGAATAAGACGAATTCCAGTGTCTTGCTCCATATTCCGACAAAACCGAACGGATGATCTGGGGTGTGGCTTTGCGCTTTGTCCATGTGGATCCCCACCTGGTTAGTGCTGGCTCCGTACAAACGAGGGATGTCTGTCCGAAATACAGGGGCCATGATGGCTTCCTGCGAGTAGGCAGCATTCACCTTGATGTTTGTTTCAACCTTACAGATGGTCAACTTCCCCTGGTACCCGAGTCCAGCGGCAATCATGATTTCCCTTCGAAAACTTTCTCGACACTGGTGGTAGAACTCTGTTCGTCCCTTTCTGCTGGTGTCACGATACGTAACTACCTGAATGTGATTACGTACTGCCATTTTGTCCCCGCCAGGTGTCGTTCATACAGTTCGCGGTAGTCGTTTTGCGTTCCGCAATGTGGAGGAGAAAGGAGGCTGTGAATCCGACCCTTATGGATGCACCACAGGACAAGACGGAGATAACTGACATAGTTGATAGTTGCCTGTGTCACATTGAACTTCTGGGCCATGACACGTTGTGGTGGTGGATTCTCCCTAACTGCAATCCGCCGAACCTCACGTAGCATCTCCGGCGACACTTTCACTGGTGCCTTAGAGTGGGCCTGCTTTGTTGGCGAATGTTTCTGCACGGGTGCACTTTGTGTTTGCCTGACCACGATCTCTTTCGCAATCATCAACCCAATGGTTAAACCATGTTCCTTGCACTGTTTCACTATTCAGATATACGAAAAATGTGCGTGGAAAAGGGCCATGACGTACCCTTTCCAGGACCGGTTCAATTGGGGCGGCATTACACGATCACGAATACGTTACTTCCAACTGAGTGCCTACACCAACTGCACTGCCAGTGTCAAGGTTCTTAGTGTGGTACGTCGGTGGCAGCAGCGTTGCCAAATCAGTCGGGTAAAAACGAAAGTTTTCAAGACATTTCCATGGAATTTTCTGCAGTTGTTCACAAATCCCTGAAGTTTTGACACTGTGAATATAATTTTCCTAACTAAATTTTAACCCCATTGAGGGGGGTTAAAACTCAAATGTGAACTTCTCTTATGGGAAAATCAATGTTAATCCAGAGGACCACTTTCCCTTGTTAATTACCAAGGAATTAAGTCAGGCAGTGATTTCTGTCTATAAAATATTGTAGCATCTTCGATCTACAATATTTTACAAACTGAAATCATCGTATGATTTAATTTCTTGGTAATTAATAAAACTAGACAGGAAAAAGTGGACCTCTGAATTAACATTGATGTTCACATTTGAGTTTTAACCACCATCAATGGGGTTAAAATTTAGTTTAGGAAAATTATATTCACAGTGTGAAAACTTCAGGGATTTGTGAACAACGGTAGAAAATTTCATGGAAATATCTTGAAAACTTTCGTTTTTGTGGGTCTGTTTCTCAGTTACACGAATTAATAAAGTTAAACCGTCTGTATAAGCTAAGGTCTGTCGCATGTCGAAACGAGTACGTCTTGTAAACGATGGGATGCTCGAAGGTTAGGCTGAGATCAAAAATAGGACAGGTTCTGCAGTGAAGTTTACTCAGGAGTGCAGGTCATAGCAGACACAAATATATATATATATATATATATATATATATATATATATATATAATATCTTTGTTTATGTAGTGTTTGTGAACCTGTTGCTATATCCTGCACTCGTAAGTAACAAGCCATAAATAAATTCAAATGAATTGAAATTCAAATTTTTCATTGTTTAGTAGACCATACTAACACTTTAAAAGTTATATCAAGAACAACCATTACATAGTTAACGTAGATATTATTTTTATAGTATTTAATAAGCCTTTTTGTTAATAAGAAATGTCAGTAATTGTAATAATGTTGCTTTTGTCTTTTTTCACAGATTCCATTATTTCGAATGCGTATTGTTGATGACCTGGGAACACCAACTTTCCTGGATCCCACGTTGGATCATCCGTTATACATGGAAGCTGTTGACCAAGCATTAACTCTTTGTGAGGAGGATGCTGGTCCACAGCATCTGAGGTTGGTCTTAGAGTGGGACCTGCAAGCAAAAGAAAGGTTAGTTATTGTATACAATATGTATGTCTGGTATTGCGGAAAAAAAAATGTTCAGGTATCGCAGTTAAAAACAATAATCGAATTATTTTTATATTCTGTTTGTGTGTAGCCTATCCTGTTTGTAGCCTTCAGAAAACTTATTTGGCTAGAAACACTGCCATGGATTTTTGCGTTCTCACTTCTAATGTCAATTAAAGGCAGTACTCATCCTGTGTTAGATCTGACTGAAGGAAAAAAAGATAGGATTACAGAGTCATGGTTTTGTCTTCGGATCTCGCGATTACTTAGCCTGCCAGTTCTTTCTGTTTAATCTCAGTTTAATATGAAATGCATACCAATTGACTACTACTTCACGAAACTTTTTTAGTTTTAGTAAATGTTGTTACTACATCGTAAAATATACAAGGTGTCCCTCAAAATAGTGGCACAAATTTCGGGAGGCGATTATTTACATTAAAATGAAAAAAAAAAAAAAGAAGTTCCTTTGAAGTAATTCAAAATTACGCTTACTTTCGGAGTTACAGGCGTTGAAAGTTTCGACGGCATCGTCACAAATGACGTAAGCGGTCTCGGCTTAGTAAAGCACAGTGGAAGTAGTACCCTACACATCTATCTAGCCAATGTTTATGATCAAGGAATTAAATGTTTTAACAGGGCAAGTATAGAAATCCCCTTTATTTCGCATTCGCCAAGTATAAGCATAACATAGATGTATTGTATACTATTTCGATGCTATGGGGACACCGCTTACGTCATTATGTCGAGCTATGACATCATTTCTGACGATCCGGCCGTAACTTTGAGTGCCTGTTTCTCCGAAACTAGGCATACTTCGAATTTTTTTTAAAGGAACCTCCTCCTTGTTTTTAATGTGAATAATCACCTCTCGAAGTTAGTCCGATTATTTCAGGAACACACTGTACAGGGTGGCCCATAAGTCAGATGGCAAAATTGCAAAACAGCAATTTTATTGGAGAGATGCAGCATGAATACAGAGAACATGAGCATTGTAACTCATACAGATAGTTCTGAAATGACCTACAAGAAATGCTAAAAATGTCCTCCATCCTTTTCTATGCAAATTTCACATCTTCAAAACATTGAAGCTCAAATCTTGTCCGAAAGTTTCAGAGACTGTAGGTGTTGAAATTCTGATTGAATGCGTTTCTTCAAATCTTCCACGTCACGAATCTTCACGGAGTTCACTGCATTTTTCTTAGTATATGCCAGACCGAGAAGTCCATCGGGGTAATAAGATCTGGAGAATGTGGAGTCCATTCAACACGACCCCGTCTGCCAATCCATCTATTCAAAAAGACGCTGTTCTGTAGTTAGTTTCCTGTTCATTGTTTCGCAAACAAACCAGCACTAACAACAACAACAATACAATCTCAAACATCAACTAAATTATGGGACCTACTGCTCTAATCAAGTAACTACTACACTATACTCGTAATTTCTAAAGTATGTATCTCTGTAATATCGTAGCCACGCCTACCTACAGGCAGAACAGATACACCGTTGCTAGAAATACTTCTTAATGACTTTTAGGTTGCAGAGGAAATAAACATGGGATGATCGTAACATTCCCTCCACTTTGTCCAGTATTTAAAGCGTAGTTCATGTCCTTTGACCCTATCATCCCGGTCCCAAACTTTCGAAACTTTGACTTATAGTCAGACGAGCATGTATTATCCCCGGGATCTGGATCTGCATGTTCTTGTTCGCAAACTGCTCCTAGACTGTTGAGCGGATCTTCAGATGTGGCGTAGTGATAGTACTGGAGCTGCCGAGTGAGTGAGGCACGTTGATGCATTACGTAAGAACGGGTAGACGCATTCCGTCGAAACTTAGTATGGTAATAAAGTGGACAACCTGTCAGATCAGAACTTCCAGCTTGTTACGGTTTCCATGATAACGACATACAATTATTAAAACTCGTATTGGTCATAGTGAGAAAACGATTAGACCAATACGCTTCCAACATTTTATAGGACTCTACTCTTGCGACTTACAGGTTCATTAAATTAGGTTGTTGAACCACTTATACCGTTACTGTGTTAAAGAGGCTCAATGTAGTCGCGTACCACGTGAGAACTGTTGGACCAATTTTATTTTATTGCTACTGCACTGCGCTTCGCTCTAATTTTGGCATAAAGTTATTCGTAATTCATGCCTAGTAAGCTCGGTGGCACAGTTTAGTAAGTTCGCAACATCGTTGGAAGTGTTTCTGTCACAGAAGTATTTTAGCATTGAGAGGGCAGATAGTTTACGTAACGTTTGACACAGTGATTAGGTTAACATACTTCTTCCTTGAGGGTTCTGTAATTTTTGCGCCTTGTTTATTGAATCAACTTTTTGTACAGATCACGTAGCAGGTATACTTTTTTCCGTCGATGAGACACAAGTCGATTAATCTATCAGTGCAATGGTGATTAAACTTTGTGAATAAAAATTCCGTTCTTTGATCTAGAACAGTGGTATTCAACCTTTTTTTTTTTCCGCGTACTTCTAAAGATAATTTTCTACTTAATTTCGTGCACCCAAGTTGCTGACGCATAACTCCAGTTAGACATAATATATCAACAATAAATAAATCGAAAGTATTATTTTTATACAATACATTTGATCTAAATCGCTAGTTTCATTTAAACGTTATAAAGGAGAATTATGCTATTAAGAAAATAAATAACTCAAATAACAAGAATAAACATATTAAAGCAAAGCAAAATTATCTTATTATATTATTAATTAATGTAGTACTGTTCTGTTAATGAGATAATTAAGCTCGTTTTCGGCATATAAGTTCGTCGATTTGTGGCTGAATCTTCGTGAGTTCAAAGATAAAAGGTGATTGAACTAATTTCCATGTTACGTTTTGATTTATTATAATCAGTGTGTCTACCAACCTGGAAAACTCAGGGAAATCTATAATTTATGACGGAAAACTTAGGGAAATTTATGAGGTGGATCTGTCTGCAGTTGGGAAGAGCACTGCCCCTGCAAGGCGGAGATCGTGAGTTCGATCCCCACTGCTTACCGGATTTTTTCAATGTGTTAAAATCCTCTATTTTGAAGAAATTATCTTTTTCTTTCACTTGTGAAGGTGGTCGAGGGATTTAAGAACAAAATGGCATTGCGTACATGTTCCATTATACTAAGAACTCAGGGAATTTGGAAAATAATATCACGGAAAACTCAGGGAATTTCAAGTCACAAAATTAGTAGACACCATGTATAATGTCGAGAAACTGTGCTAACACAAATAATTTGAGGGGAATTAGAGAATGTGTGGAGTAGCATTATTACTAAGCTGCTTGTACTCGTTGAGAGTATAACTCGCCAATATTAGTTATCAAAAGTCTGTAAAGTATACAGATAGCTTCATAGCGTTGTTAGATAGAATTTGAATTTAATTTTAAGGCCTTCAGGAGTTGTTCGTTAAGTGTTCGGTTGGAAATAGTGCAGAGGTGGTGTTGCATTTGCTATCACCAGAACATGGTGAAAATTTCTCGTGCACTTGTACGCTAGCTAGAAAAGTGTTGCCCCAATACACCACACTACAAAGATCGAACTCAAGCTGCCAAGTCCTTTCGCAGAGATCTTTATTATTTTCAAGCAAGTAAACGATAAGGAGGGATTGCCTCCCTCCCTGGAATACTCAGGGAACCTTATAAATCTCGAAAATTCAGGGAAAATTTTTAGGTTGAGCACTGTCCGGCAGCAATTTTTTCGGATTTGTGTGGCAATGTGCAACCGTGAGTGGGACCTATTTGAAGAACCAGTAAGATGACATTATAATAACGTTAAATATGCTCAAATGGTTTCGGGTATCTAGCCATAACAGCTAAGATGTGGGAAATAAATGGCTAGGTGAACTGCAACACAAACACAGTAATTTATTAAAGAGAGTGCTAGTTTTAGATGTCAGTTCATCTTTCTTTTAAATAAACATTTGTCGTGCTAGCTAGTGACAAACACAAAGTGAATGCATGTACTACTTTGGTTTAATAGTTGAGGCTGCTTCTGTAGTTTTTCTTTCTAAATTTACTTTGTATTACTTTTGCATAGATGTCAGTTATACTAATAATTACTTTAACAATAATATGCAGGGTTTCGATTTTCAATTTGAATTTATTTATTGCCTTTGGGCTCAGGCAAAAGCTTGGGTGCAGTATTTCAGTTTTCAAGGATAGGTTATGTACATTTTCGTATACATTGTTTATTGTTATGATTATGGGTCATTGCCAAATTTATGTTCCTACATGCTGTCCCAAGCCTCTTAGAGCCTTTAAATAAGAACAAACCCATATTTAACATACTCATCACGTTCTTCTTTCATCGAAGTTGGTTAGAAAAGGTAAGGGAACGGTTGCAGAAGTGGGCTAGAAATGGTAAGGCTACGCTTGCACCTAGTGGCGGGGATTGAGTTTTGAAAGTGTAGGCAAATATAGCTTCCATCAATAAAAAGGTGGGGGTACGCCAAATCCAAGTCCAACCATAATGAAAAAAGGCAGGGTGTGACCCCTCGTGCCCCCCACTTCGAGCACTGGTTGTAGAGAGATAGCATGCACTTCGATTAAAATTTATTTCATGTTCTTCAGCAAAAACTAGCCTAGAATACGTCATTTGTCCCCAACATGGACTGTCCTTCATTACGTTTTTTTTTTTTTCTGATATATTGTTTTCTGCACAATACTTAAGTTTATTTTATTACTAATTTAGTTTTCTAAATGTTCAGTGTATTGCAAAAACATAAATTGCATTCTGTAACAAGTGTAACCTCTTTATTGCATTTTTAGTTCAGGGTTACCGCCGATCTAGAAAACTGGGAGAAGTTAGGGATGATGTTTTTGTTTTCCCTCGCTGGACACCCTGAATGAGCTTTTTAAGAGAAGGATTACGGCAAGTTCCCTCTGTACATTATACAGAGTACTTGAACGATAGGACGGGTACAATATATCTGGTGTAGTAAAAAGTAATCCATTATTTTTGCATGACATTGAAGGCTTGACTTACCATAGTTAGAATGATCCGATTTAGGTCACATATGCGCCGTTTTGTTCGATAACGTGTTGCCATTTGGAAGGTAATATCATGATGCCTCTCTCATAGAAGCCCTTGTCCCTATTGGCAAAAAATTGAGACAGTCGATGTTCACAAGCCTCTCTTGACGCGAATTTTGCACCAGCAAACGTGTTCGCCATGGACAGGAACAGATGGTAATCACTCGGTGCCAGGTCCGGACTATAAGGTGGATGCATAAGAACCTCCCAACCAAGCTCCCGGAGCTTCTGGCGAGTCACTATCGATGTGTGTGGCCTGGCGTTGTCCTGGTGGAACACAATGCCTCTCCTACTGGCCAAAGCTGGCCGCTTCTGGGCGATTGCTGCCTTCAGACGATCCAATTGTTGACAGTATAGTTCCGAGTTAAGGGTTTGGCCGTAGGGGAGCAGCTCATAGTAGATAATTCCCTGCCAATCCCACCAAACACACAGCAAAACCTTCCTGTCCGTCAATTCTGGCTTGGGCACCGTTTGCGCCGGCGCACCGCGCTTCGACCACGACCGTTTTCGCGTGACGTTGTCGTAAGTGATCCACTTTTCATCACCAGTCACCAACCGCTTCAGAAATGGGTTGCTTTTGTTGCGATTCAACAGCGATTCGCAGATGGAAATTCGGTTCATGAGGTTTTTTTTGCGTTAACTCGTGTGGCACCCATACATCAAGCTTCTTTGTGTATCAAGCCTTATGCAAATGGTTCCACACGGTTTTTTGTGCAATGTTTAGCTCTTGGGCAATCGAAACAGTGCTTACATGACGGTCGGACGCGACAATGTCCATGATTTTATCGACATTTTCGACACTTGGCCTTCCAGTGCGTTGTACATCTTTGACGTCAAAATAAGCGGAACGGAATCGACGAAACCAAAATTGCGCGTGATTGGCTGTTACAGTATCAGGACCATAAACACTATTCACATTTGCAGCCGCCTGGCTTGCGTTTTCGCCTTTATCGAAGAAAAACTGTGAAATATAGCGTATTTTCTCTTTGCTAGTGTCCATTTTGACGCGCGCTCACACAACACTGAGTCAACTCATCACAACTATCTGAACAGTGTTTGTAGTACGCAATCTCATCGTTTGAACGCCATCTCGTTGAACCCGATCGGACTTATACAACGCGAGATACAGATCACTGAAGCCATCTATTGGCAAAATAATGGATTACTTTTTACTACACCAGATATTATAACTGCTTCTCTAATATAGGGTTCGAAAACTTTCAATGCAGAATTTGATGCAAAATCAAGGGGTGATATGTCCAAAGGCTACAATCAGGTCTTGAGTTTGCATTGTACGCATTCGAATGATATACCAGAGGAGCTGTATAATATAGAGTGCCCTTCCTACCACATAGAATCAAGTATAATGCACAGGGAAGGACACGTGTCGTAACCCTTCAAAAAAGCTCATTCATTATACTAGCTACATGTGCATTGCCCAACACAAGCGCTTGGAAATAATATATGTTGGATTACTATCGGCAGAAAACGGTCGCTCTATAATATAACTACATTTTTTAAATAGTGTTCGGATGCACACAATGCAGAACTTGATGCAAAATCAGGGAGTAATCTTCCAAGGACGTACATACTACCGTCTACATTATCTCTTTTGACTCACATCTTCCCCTGCTTTCGAACAGTTTCAGATATTTATAGCTCTAATCATAAGTTCGTATTATTGTGTTAAAGATGTTATCACATGTTGAATGTCAGTTCACACCTAGATATTGTGAAATTAAAGTAAAACATTAAACATGACGTGAAGAATTTGTGATTTTTTTTTCTTTTCAGTACAATAGCCGACGATACTGACCAAGTCGAAGAACACGCAAGTGTTAAACAGCTGAAGAACTCTCCTCAGGAAGCCAGTGCTGTGACTTTAGAAGAGTGCTTTGAGGTGAGACATTTTAATTATTATTTTTATTTTTAAAACACTGTAATAATTATTATTAGTATCACAACAGAACTTACAACTTGCAATCGCTTTTTCCCCAGAATGTTGAAATAAAACAATAATGTCCCTTTTCATCACATCACTCGAATAATACGTTGTTGTCGATTATAATTTCTTAAAATTCAAAGGTCAGAAATGCGATTAAATGAAATCTAGGTAAGTGTGAACTATTTCATACTGTGGAACGTATCATTCAGTTATACATTGAACGTGGAGAGATTGTAACGTATATTCCGTGGTACGTACTGTAGCCGTACTGGCGTCTTCGAAGCTAATGTCGTCTCCGAACTTTCTAAGTATGTTGACTGACATCCTGTTGTCGGTAAGTGATTAATAAAGCGTAGGATAAAGACATAGGTAGATAAGTTGTGACTCAAAAGTTCATATTTTAGAAGGAAATGAAAGCGCATCACAGGAAACTAAGTGTGCCAAATCTTAGTCCCGAATTCGAAGTCATTCTAGAGATATGACGTCACGAAGGTCATTACGTATATTTTCAACATGAGTCCGTCCTTACAAAGCTTATAACTCGGAAAGTATTTGATGTAGGTCTTTCAAACGAAATATGAGATAGGAAAAGTGTAAATGCTGAATTGATTATGATACTTGGGTAATCAGTGGCGTCCAGATAATAACAGAGGTCAACATTTAAAAAAGAAAAAGAAACTCAATACACTTTCCATTTAAAAATTAAAAGTTGACCGCTGTAGAGACATTTTCTGGACTCCACTGGTTACCTCGTATTTCTAGAACGACTTCGCATTCGGTACTAAGATTTGGTACACTTAGGTTTCCTGTGATTCGCTTTATTTTATCTGTGTTTTATTTCCGTACTCGACTGTCACGTACGGAAGGTTCCCTTGTTATTATAAAATTTTTGATCTTGGTAACGTTGTTCAGAAGCCTTCTCTGTGGTTTGGTTAAAAAGCATAGATTTTTATATTGCGATTTGTACTTCTCAGTCTGTTAGGCTCTTACAGTGATACTGTCCAAACTAGTGTTCATTGTGTGTTTTCCTTATGGTCAGTGTAAAGCAACAATCTCTATGGCTAGATGGCTGCAATGCTGCTCCCACAAATTCAAGTATAAATGAGTTCTGTCCGTGCCGATGTTTAATTTTGTTTTTAGTTCATTGTTGAAATCACTTCATTCTTGTGAATATTCGAACATAACAGTGAACAAAAAAGAAAATTTTAAAAATCGGCACGGATTGATATGAGCTTTCCTCTGAGACGTTTGAATTCTCTTGACGTGAATTTGAAGGAGCAGCATTGAAATTTCGTACAACGATTAAAAATACATTAGACGTATACGGAGATAGTGCTGCCATCTCTCGTTGTAGATCATTACTTTACTCTAACCTTAAGAAACAACTATTACGTGGAGTCTGTCCTGATCAAATCTTGAATTTAATCCGTATCGAATTCAAGCTTCTCGGATAATTATAGTTTATAATTTTCTTGTGAAGTTAAACTGCACTGTTTCTTCTTATTTCTGTAGGAGTTGTAAATGGGTCAGTAATACAAAGTTCGTAATACTTTTTTTTTTTTTCTTCTTCTTCAGCTGTACACAAAAGCTGAAATTTTGGGAGCAGAAGATGCGTGGCATTGCCCTTACTGCAATCGGAAACAAGAAGTGGTCAAGAAGCTCGGTTTGTGGTCGTTGCCAGATATTTTGGTCATTCATTTGAAAAGGTTTCGTCAGGTAAGAAGTAAACATTGCTTTCAACAAGTATTTGTAAACAATTTGGTAATGAATTTCAGGAAT
The DNA here is from genome assembly GCA_022664845.1 of Lepisma saccharinum. NCBI lineage: Eukaryota > Metazoa > Arthropoda > Insecta > Zygentoma > Lepismatidae > Lepisma > Lepisma saccharinum. The sequence continues at coordinate 48,039 of JAGDQP010010299.1, forward strand.
GAGTAGTTTTTATAGTACTACTGGAAAGTGAAGTTAGCTCCCGTAGTGAAGATCACACACAAACTATGGATCGGCTTACAAGGGCTCACCGTCGACCTTCACTGAAATTCCTCTAGGATGTTTGAGCACCACCAGACGAATGCTGGGATAGTATTTAGAAGAGAGGTGCGGGCCGGAATGTTCTCAGATTGTCTCCCCGGAAATTGTACTTGCAGAGCGGTGACATTTCCTCCACTTGAGACGACCTTAGCTTAGTTCTCAAAATATAAAGTCAAGTAATAGATAAATACTGTGTGTTGTATTGCCTCTTTTTTTCCTGCATGAAAATATTGGACTACTTTTTACTGTCCATTGTTACTTTTGATAAATTACAGTCTCTTCTAGTAGGAAACAAACACACATTATGGATGCTTTACTGAAAAAAGTGTTGTTCCCCCCCCCCCCCCCAACCTGGAACAAATCGTTTTAGACAGTCAACCCGGGTTACACCGTTACGAGACTATATTTAAAAAATAACACAAAAACACGATGTTAAAAAGTTAAATTAAAACTTGTACTATTTTCATACAAAGTTTAGCACTTAAAGATAGGATTCAAGGCTTCCTGCCCATAGATGTGTTCTCATTAATTTCAGACGAGAATGTTACACAGTGATGGGTTCTATAGATTAAATTGTGGATTGCTTATTGATGTAAGTGTTTAACAAGATTGTGGTATTTATTCTATTCTGTGAAAGTTTTAGGATGTAACGATTTTGGCACTATAAACAGTGTTAAGTTTTTAAATTAGCGTATACATGCTTCATTTCCTTTCGCACACTTAGAAGGAAACAGGGAGTCTCAGTTTGCCTTATCATTTAGAGATCCTTGTAGGTTACTTAAAATTCCATTATTTTCTAAAATTATTTAGGGAACCCTGAGATCTTTTTAGATAACCCATGGTTTCTTAAGGCACAGTGACATTTCTTAAAATTACTTTGTTTCTAGATAGTCTTTCAGTTTATCTAGAATTACTAAGAACTTCAAGATTCCATAAAATTCCTTTCGTTAATTAACATACATGAAGATTCCTTTAAGTATTTAAAGATGATTCTATATTTGGTGCTCCTTAAGATTACTTCTTAAATTAATTAGAATCCCTTAAGTTTCCTATTAGTACTTAGCACTATGAGACTACTAAAGTTTTTTTTAACCCTTAGCATACCGACCCTTTTTGGCCGAAATTGTAGACTTGTATTATAAAAAGAACCATAGCTATTACTGTCACACACTTAAGGTTCATACCTCATTTTGTTCGTGTTTTAGTAGGCTTTTGAGTGACAGTACTCGCATGGGGCAATGACGTATGTGTGTGGGCGTATATAGGGAATTTCCGGGAATATTTACGAATACGTAATGCTTTTGTAGCAGAGAAAGATTTTTTATACTAAAATCATACCACATACTTACAATGTGTATCTCATCATATTCGTATTAGAGTAAGCTTTCCAACGACCCCTTTCACATGAGCCGAGCGGTAGTAGCTCAGTTGGTAGAGCATGAGCGTAGCAATCGGAACGTCGAAGGAACGATTCCAGCGGCCGCTCATCCTGGCAAATGCCCACCCTGTCCAGGCATGAGATGCCTAAAGGCTATAAATAAATTCAAATTCAAACAGTCGCGTGGGTGTACGATATCTGTATGCGAAGATATTTTCCGCATAGAAAAATGCATTATTCTTAAAGGGGGAGGAATGGAAGTTCAATGCAGGAAGACAAGGTCAGGTGGGTAGCTGGAATTACTTTCAGCCCTCACTTACATACACCAAATAGTGGTTGTTCAGCATCAAGATCACGACACACAAAAGCAAGGCAAGTTTTAATCATGACGACGTTATCAACTCTCTTTCAGTTGCGGGTGTGCGATATTAACTTCAAATTGCAAACATGAGTTCCCATGCAAAAAAAAAAAAAAAAAGAAAAAGAAAAAGAAAAAAAAAGAAAAAGTAAAACGAACTCATTAATTTTACTGAAAAAAAAAATATATTTCTTAATACAGCAGGTGTATCAACGGACTTCTAAGGGTTCAAAGGTCATGAAGATAGCTTAAAGTAACTTAAGATCTTGAAGTCCATTTAAACGTTTTCTAAGATTAAAATTTCTTAAGACACTTTATTTAATCTTTCTTAATATTCGTTATTATATCTCAGGACTGCTTAAGATACTGGGAGATTTCATAAAGGTCCTTATGAACAGTTGATAATCCTTAGGTTTACTCAAACACCAGGGGCTTGAAGTTCCTAGGAAATTCTTAAAATTCCTCAGAGGAATTAAATTTTATTTAAGGCCTTTTTGGCATCTTTAGCTTCGTTCGAGTGGGCTGCATTACTTGAACTAATGCACACTTTTGCGTTCGAGTGGGTGTGGTGCAGCCTGCATCTCAACTTTTCGGATGGCCGGCGCAAGTGCAAGAACTTTCTGTTCCTGTTCGAGCGCCAATATAGCTGGGTGCAGACAATTGACAGTCGTGATACTTTCTCAGCGTGTGAGAGAAGCGGGTTACAGATGGCGTTGCGTGCTAGCAGAAGGAAACGAGCGCCTGCGCGTTCGAGCGAGAACTGCACGAGATTGCAACGATGGTGCAGATAATGCAACACCGAGCAGATCCACCCGAACAAACCTCATAACTCAAGCCGTTAAAATTCCTTAATATTTTTAATATTCTTTTAGGTTACTTAAAATTCTGTAAGAGTCGTTAAGATTACGTTAGGATCTTTAAGAAGTTTACTTAACGTTCATTAATAGCTCTAAGATCATATTATTTATTGCTGTGTAAATACTACACATAGTTACATGTTGCTTTAATTATTTTCTTTCTAGTCTTCAAAACAACGTTACACAGCAAAATTAGCAACATTGGTAGATTTTCCTCTGTATGGTTTCGATATGACGCCGCATGTAGCTAATCGTTTGCCCGTTGACGGAACACTGCCACCAGGGACTCAAGGAGTGCTCGGGGGCCTTGGCTGGTCTCCATGGAAACGGCCGCGAAGGAACGCTCATCGCCATGATGACAACGTGTATGACCTGTATGCTATTTGTAACCACCATGGGCGGGATTTAGAAGGAGGGCACTACACAGGTAAAGTTTTAAGTCTGTTTATTTTATTACTTCTGTACAATACGTTTCGTTTTCTTTCGTGTGTTGTAACTTGTAAACATTAGTTTTGTAAATATAACTTACCAATGAACCTTTCGCTCGGTAGATCTGCTGCTAACTAGTATAGCTAACATTTAAGGTTAATGTATAGCAACGATCTTCAACAAAAGATGGTAGCACTATCTCCATATATATATATCTAATGTATTTTTTATCGTTGCACGAAATTTCAATGCTGCTCCTGCAAATTCAAGCCTAGAGAGTTCTGATTTTCAGGGAAGAAAGTTCATAGCGAATTCAAGGGTTCGATTAATGCCGATTTTTTTCTTTAATTGTTGAAATCGATTGATTGTTGTTGTGAATATCAAAATCTATAACAATCAAGCTATTTTAACAAAATATCGGCATATATCGAACTTTTGAATTGATTTATGAACTTTCTTCCCTGAAAGTTTGAACTCTCTAGACTTGAATTTGCAGGATCAGCATGAAAATTTCGTGTAACGATAAAAGGTACAATAGATATATACGGAGATAGTGCTGCCATCTTTTGTTGGAATTGAGATTTAATTTTAAGGCCTTTAGGCAACTTTGGCTCAGTCCGGATGGATGATGATGGGATGAAGAAAGGGGGAGGAAATGGGAGAACGCTGAGAAAACCCACGCAGACTGTTTGTCCACCACAAAGCCCATATGGCATGAGCAGGGATCGATCTGACGACCCGTAGCACTAGAGGTGAGCCGTGGCACTACCAATTGAGCCATCGCGGCCCATCTTTTGTCGGATATCGTTGTTGTACATTAACCTTAAATACAATGCAGAAGTAAGATTTCTGAAGCCCATTGACATTTGGGCTAATTCTGGTAATAAATCTTGTGTTTTGCCGCTTCATTTCGAGTAGGAATCGAGTTCCGTTCGGTGGTTTGTCACAAATTTTCCTTCATTTTGTCGAAAGTAAAGAAACCACTAAAAATTCAGCAAGTGGCACACAGTTTTTTTAATGTATGTAAAGAACAGTCTGTGCAACAACGACAAAGTGCTTTGAAAACTTTTTCTCCACAGCGTCTACTGAACGTCAGTGTTAGAATTGTGATCATCTTTATTCTCTCTCAATTTTTCAGCCTGCTGTCGGAACCCTTACGATGGTCAGTGGTATCGTTTTGATGATACCCGCGTGGAGTGTGTGTCCGATACGACGTTGGTGACACCAGCAGCGTATATTTTATTCTACCAGCGGCGCAGCTTGAGCAGCAGCTATGCGAGTTCGGCATCAAGTAGCAGCTCTGGGTCCATGGAACACTGGGTGTACCGCATGCCTTCGTTCAACTACAACCCACCGAAAGGTAGCAAGTCCCAGGAGGAACTAAGTCACCACAAGGGTAGGACACGATGCCACTCTGAGAGAATTGGAGAGTTGTGTCACCTCTATGAGTCTTGTGGATGTGATGCATGAAAATTGTCGGGAGTGGTCTCGTGCTTCTGTGTTGTGTTGGTTTGTGTGTTGTGACACATCTTGAAATCTCAAGGATCAATCTAAACAAATTTTCATTACTTCCGGTAATGATTGGTAGGGCGGATACGGAAATCAACCGGAAAACATTAAGATGGCACTTTTTTCTGTGCTTGTATGCAAGTTTAATTACGTTTTTATGCTGACAGGTACCCTACTCAAGTCACTTCTCTCCTACCTACCGTTTCGCCGTACTCCTAGGTAGGTCTACCTGAATTACCTGATTGCTTGAATTTTCCGTAGCAGGTAGAAGGTACGCGGAATTTGAGTTTTGAATTTAATTTTGAAGGCCTTTAGGCAACTTTGGCTGAGGCTAGGAGTGCGTGGACTGTCAGGTATTAGATGTATTATGGATATTTCGAAAATGCCCTCCTGGATCATTCTTGCAAACCAGTTTGGAATTTTTGTCAAAATCTATGGTTTTGAGTTTGTAGGTGTTGCTGTCAGATAGTTTCAATGAACCGAGCCGCCGTAGCTCAGTGGTAAAGCGTTCGGGAGGTTATGGGTTCGATCCCAGCGGCCGAGCATCCTGACTGAGATTTTTCCACGGATTTTCCTGTTACATCAGGCAAATGACGGAATGGCACCTTCAACAGAGGCCCTGGTCGACACCTTCCCGAATCTTTTCCCCCTCCCCTCCCCTTTTTTATTTTTATGTAAGGACATACTCTTACTTTTTAAGGTCTGTGTCTCCGTCTTGAAAATTTAACAGATGTTTTTGTTAACAGTGTGAATCGAAAGTTTTTGTTGAATTAGAATTTATTTTTCAAGGCCTTTAGGCAACTATGGCTCAGCCCGTATGGATGATGATGATGATGAAAGTGGGAGGAAACGGGAACACCCCGAGAAAACCCACGCACACAGTGTTTATCCACCACAAAACCCCTAGCATCAGAGGTGAGCGCTCTACCATTGAGCCACCGCGGCCCCCGAAAAGGTTTTGTTGTTTCAGAGATGACACAAACAATGATGATTTTAAGTTACTCTTCGTGGAGTTTGCGATACATCGTTGGATTGATCCTTGAATAGTACAATTTAGATTACGTGCATGCATCTAAAATACGAGACATGGTGAAAGTGAGATATGTGTCCGATAACTCTCTCACTGTTTTTACTGAAAACAGGAAATTGTAAATGATGTTAGAACAAGACGTTACATAGATATTTACTTAAAAAAGAAAAGTTCTGAGAAAAATAATACTTATAGACGGTATTTGTATAATTTTACATAGATGTGGTCATGCAACTTCGTTTTGGGAATAGAGTGAAGTTTAAGATAATGATGGTAATAACACTATATGCTAATGGTATGCATGTAATTATTTTCTCCGGTGAATGCTAAGAGTTTTGTCTTGTCATTTATTTTTTCTTCAAGCACAGTAGTAGTATCGTTGCACACTTTGCTCAAATTTCACTGCTAACTTATATCCAAAGTAGCTTCCTTCCTTTTTACAAGACACTATCCTATATGCTGTGTCTTTATTGACGTTAACCCAGATTTTAATTTTGTATGTTTTGAATGAAATCATTGTGTTCTTACTGGAATAATATATTCTTACTGAGTTATGTTGTTTGACGATTTAACTGTCTATTTACGGGGCATGTGGAGCGCATTTCGGAAGGGCTAGTTAACATGATTGAAGTGTTTCAGTGGTTTGTTTTTCAATTGGAGAATATTCTTGAAATACTGAATAATCTGTAAAATTTTGGAAGGCCGTCAGAGATGTAAAAATATCTTCGATGGTCAACTAATGGAATGATATGTGAGTTTTTTGTGTTGACAGTAGATTTTGATGTAAAAGTGTGAAGTGAAATTTGTTTCTGAAACAAAGACAAATCGTCATTATGTTTGTGTTAAAAAAAAAAAATGTGTGTAAATCCAACTTGGACAGTTACGGAAAAAAGTAGTCCGGGAATATAGGGTTTACTTTATATTTATAGGCTAGATAGGCACCGTATAGGCTAAGTCTGTCACATGGCGTTCCTCAGACATGTCTTGGTTTAAGTATAGCTACCTGACTGGTTCGTAAATATAACTTAAATAAAAAGAGACGAGGTAACCAGGAACATATATGCAGCATTTATTTAAAGAACGCATGACACTGGGTTGATTAGAAAATATTTTTTCAGAAGACGCAGTTGGTCGTTTACTTGTAGAGACTCCGGTTATCCGAAATGTCAGTGCGCATGGTCTCGGGTTCTAATTCAGTAGTGGTTCACTGGATAGAGTGGTTCGGAATCCACTTTAATAAAAAAAACTGTAGGTTTCGTCCTTAGAAGCTCACAAGCAACAGTTCATATTAGTCCCTTACTTATATCCATCGATCGTTTGGAACTGAAAGCTGTCGTCGTTTTCCTTATAATAAGAGTGGCACTAACGTAAGTGTAAATCTTTCTACCAAGCGGCTGCAGCTCAGTTAGTAGGGCGTAGGCCTAATAATCGGAAGGTTGTGGGAACAATCCTAGCGGCAACTCATCCTGACTGAGGTTTTTCATCAGTCAAACCAGGTAAATGTCGGGATGGTACCTATAAACTAAGCCCTGGCCAACTAGCTTCCAACTTCGTTTTCCATATCCTATCCCGGCCTGAGATTCCTAAAGGCCATAAAATAAATTCACATTCTAAATCAACTTGTGTCATAACTTGGGGAGTTGCTGCTCGAAGGTATGAATTCTATAGAATAATTGCTTAGACTCGATACATGTGAGAGCAAACAAGCTTGGAATGAGCTGGGAAGCTACCAGTTTTCTTCTGTTTTGTCGGGACTCTAGTTGCAAATAGTTAATTGTGTGTTCGTTTTTTTCTGCTTTCTTTTTTTTGACTGTTATGAGTATTTGTGTAATTTGTAGTCTTTTTCGAAATTGTTTAATTGAAAGCTTTCTGTTGTAGGTCCGACGGAAGATCCAGCGACCAAAAACTTCTCAAGGGGAGCTCGTGAGTACGCGACATTGCAGCCAACTACGAAAAAATCGATAGCCACGGATACCGGTGAATTGGATCGATATTCCGATGATGATGCGCCCTTGGCTGCATCACGAGAATGGGTAAGCAATCTTATTTCAGTTCGGCCTGCTCTTTTTTATTTATTTTTATGATAATAAAAGGTATTTCGTTTATCGTATATTTACCACAGTTCCCAGCCAGGTACCTGGGAAAGGCAACGACTTGAGTTGGTGATAATGCACAGAATAGGTGAATGCTTTTATTTGTACAGTCGTGAGCAAAAGAAAGTACATAGTATTCTGAGAATCCACCGTTATTTGAAACTTATTTTTCATCGAAGTTGAATGTTGAAGCTTAATGATAATGTTCACTTTTAAAGTGTTTGTAATATAATAAATATATTGTTAATGTCATACAAATTTAACCCTCAAGTTGCAAATTATCACAAAATAATAAAACGAAAGAGACTGAAGAGTTCTGCTGAGTGTCTAGTGTTTTTTTTTTATTATTATTATTACTTGCGATAATATGTAACTAAATAAATAAATAAATAAATAAATATATATATATATATATATATATATATATTTATTTAT
>JAGDQP010010300.1:1910-26640 GCA_022664845.1 Lepisma saccharinum
GTGCCACTTCAAGTTTTTTCCATTGAAGATTGTTTTTCTAAACAAGATTTTCAACTACTTTAAAATTATCTTCTCCAGTGGTCGTGCCGTGAATGCTATAAACCCAAATTAGCTCTTCATACGCTTCATAATTTTCATCTTTGCCTCTAATAAAATGTAATACCTGAGCAGTATTTGAAACATCTTTTCACCCATCCAGGGCCAAAGAGAACCACTCGAAGTGTCGATTGCAATATATATATATATATATTATCTCTCCCAACCCGTCTGGTCAGCGTGGGAGCAGTAGACCAACTCCTCCCTTCGGGGAGAGGCCTCATCCACTAGTGGATTGAATATGGCTGTGATTTATTGTATATATATTATATTGCAATATATCCTGCAATATTGTTCAGCATTTACTTTCTTAGACAACAATTGTTGAGATTTCAACACGAATTTCGAATATTCATATTGTACTAACCGTAGTCTTCCTGAACATTTGGAATAATTCTGGGAATATCTAGCCTCATAAACATATTTTATATTGTATTCTTTGAGTACTACTAGTGTTTCTTTGCAAACTATACACATTGCATTATCACTTGACTCAATCACGAAATGTTGATATACCCATTGCTCTTTAAATGTTCTGAACTCAGTATCCTTCATTTCTTTTCCATATTTATACAAATTCCCACAAAAGGGAAGTAGGTTCAAATCAAAATAATTCCAATTAATACTATTAAGGGCAGGGATTCTGAGCAAACAAAATTCACTGGATTTGTCTATAACACAGTTGTAATTATTAGTGATAAGCTATAGTTTCAGAACACGCTAGTCACACTATATTCCGTTCTTCAGGTCACACTTTTCGCTCCGAATTCAAACTTTAGAACTGTCGAACTCTCGGTTGTCTCTCGCATTCGTACCACGAGTCCTCGGTACGTACAAAAACTCTCGAAAGTACTCCAATCTTTGAGACAAGTGATCAAGCAGCAAATCTTTTCCAGAACATGTTCTAGCTCTGCTACTCGCTACAATTGGCGTTGTGAACTTCAACTAATCAAGTATAATTGACGTTTTTGCGTATCTCCGCCACTCTCCACAAGATGGCTCTATACTAATGTAGCTTTGACACGTTCTACAATTAACTTCTCTACTCTAGGTAAGATGTCACTACTATACAATTAGCATGGTCATAAGTAGTGGTAACCTTACGTAACGCACAGTACGCCCATCGGATATGTCCGCCGCAATGAAATGTGCTTGACACTTGCCGCTAAGTAACCGAAATTGAGAAACGGAGAGGAATAAACCTTTTTTAGTGTGTATCGCTATCGGGATTTTAAACGGAAGTTGCGTCAAGAACACGTCACTACTGGCTTGTTACATAACACGTGAACTGTAAATACAACAACTAAACCGCTGTTAGCCACTTCGCATCGTGGTTCAGCGATAAGGTGCTGGTTTGCTGAATAAAACAATCTTCCCTTCAAATTCCAGCGGGGGAAGATTGTTTATTCTTTTTCCTTTGAAAATATGTTTTCATAAGCCAGATTTATTATCAATAATTCCTTTTTTCATTTTTTCCATTATCTTAAATTAGTGACCATTGGAACGTGGACGATAGGTAAGGTTAAGTGTGGTCATGTAACTTTACTTTTTTTCTCATATACGTCATAGTTCTTGACGCAACTTCCGTTTAAAATTCCAACAGCAATACGTGCGTCGCAAGATTCTTTTTCACATCTACCTGCACCACTTGGCAACCATTTTGGAAACACTTTCGGTACGAATAGCCGACTATCACGTTTCTTGAACTATAAGTAACAGCGAGAAGCGCTCAAATCGGCAGCTTCAGTTTCGCCTTGTGACCAAGGCATCGGAAAGCTGACGCAAAGGTTCCACGTTCGACATTTTACATCTTTTTTAAAGGAAATAATTTTTTTTATGAACAAAAGGAAATTTAATAAAAGTTGTGATTTATAATTTTAAAAGAGGCCAGTAAAAACTAGTATATGTAAATCCACTAGGGTAGGATGCACACCGAGTGATAGCGGGTGCGTCCGAAGGCAGCTGGGCGACGTTAACCGCGTGGGGCGCAGCCCCCCAGTTAGCGGTGTGCATACGGAAAAGTAGTCTACGCAAGTTCCATGCCGTATCGGAAGTGTTTCCAAGTGGGCTCTCCGCAGCCCTGAGGCTCTGAAGCAAGTTCGGAAAAATCAGCAGGAGCGTCACCACACACCAGGCGCCATAGATATATCACTCGCCGGCTAGTCCCGAAACGAAAATTTGCGCGGAATTCAAAACTACAGTATATTTGTATGATGAGCTAGGTAGGTCTTGGCTTTTCGGACGTAGTGGAGGAATCAGTGTGGCCCATAGGCTGAAAGGTATCGAAACCCCTGATCTAGAGTTTACTGTAGTTAATAAGTCATTATTAGTAAACGATCGAAATATTTAGTAAAATTAAATATTGGAGACGATAACACATTATACTTCCATAACGCGATATCTAAATATAAATTAAATAATTTCTAGACTAAAGAGAATAGGTATTGATATTACTTTTATATTTAATGCAGTCCGGATTAAATACTGCTTTCATCTCACATCTAAGATTTGGATTCAGTGCTTCGTCTCTAAAAAAAAGGGCTGATCATTTCTCGAAAGAGTTATTGCGGAGTCAAACTCACCAACTTGACACGCCGAAGCTTAATCAAAATGTAAACAGATACATAAAATAAGATAAAATGAATTTTATGGGCGTTAACAGCTGTATGGCTTACGCCCGTCCCAAAAAAGAGCTGCATGGAAGTGTCCAGCAGGGGCAGTTCAACGAAGTATTTTGGAACTCACTTTATCCAAATCTGTAGGTTCGGTCTGTAAAGAGTAACACCCGAGAGTTCGTTTATTATTTCAATAAAAATAAAAGCAATCATTTTTTTAAGAATGTTAATAAATATATATTTGATACTAAAAAACTCTCGTATGTTTCTTTTTAACTAAGATTTTACAGATTTATTCCAGAAATTCTATATGGAAACGAAATTTTAAAACCTTCTTTAGTTTTTTCTTTGAAAACCTTCAAAATATTTATAGCTACATTGGAAACACACTATCCTTTCCATGGCTTCTGATGTGATTTTCAACGTGTCATTTAATTGAATTGCAAAAACCCTTCCCGATGGACATTCTCTATTTGTAAAGCAGATTTATATTTACACTGAAAAAGTCTATGCATTATTATATGTCGTTTCGAGTCACTATTTTCAGTCTATGTATGTCCTCATATTTCAAATTAATAGTACCTCCAAACTTTATGGATTCTGTGCCTTTTTTAGTTGATTCATATTTACATGTTCAAATTCAAAAAGGCTTTCTGCTATATGTATTATTAGTATGTGCCTTTGAGGCGAACTCTTTAGAGTACACATATATTTGCATGTCCCACATTAATTATTTCTCTCGAACGTATGTGTTAACATGTGCTTTTTAAGTTGACTTTTTCGACTACATTTATATTCACAAGTTTCACATTGAAAAGCCTTCTCGTCTGTGTGTGTTACCATGTGTATTTTCAGGTTACCCTTTAGAGTACATCTATATGCACATGTTTTACATTGAAAAGGTTTCTCATCTGAATGTGTTAACATGTGATTTTTCAGGTTACTTTTGAAAGTGAACTTACGACCACACATTTCGCACTGGAAAGGCGTGCCTCCTGTGTGTGTTAACATGTGCTCTTTCAGAGTACTCTTTCGATTAAATTTACACACACATAATTCACATTCAAAAGGCTTCTCTTCTGTATGTGTAAACATATGATTTTTCAGATCACACTTTTGACTGAATTTACGACCACACATTTCACACTGAAAAGGCCTCTTGTCTGTATGTGTCATCATGTGTATTTTCAGGCTACTTTTTCGGGTACATTTATATTCACATGCTTCACATTGAAAAGGCCTCTCTTGTGTATGTGTTAAGAAGTGTCTTCTCAGGCTACTCTTTCGGCTACATTTACATCCGCATTCATCACATCGAAAATGCCTCTCCTCTGTATGTGATAACATATGTTTCTTCAGGCAACTCTTTTCGGAACATTTATAAACACATGTTTTACAATGAAAAGGCATCTCGTCTGTATGTGTTAACATATGTTTTCTCAGGGTACCCTTTTGAATACATTGGTATCTGCATGTATCACAGTGAAAAGGCCTCTCATCTGCATGTGTTAACAAATGTTTTTTCAGATGACCCTTTTGAGTACATTTATATTCACATGTTTCACACTGAAAAGGCTTCTCGCCTGTATGTGTTAGCATGTGCATTTTCATTTTGCTCTTACAATAACATTTATATCCGCAGAATGCACAATAAAAAGGGCTCTTCTGTGTGTGTATTCCCACGTGCCTTTTCACATTTTTTATATTACATCTATATCCGGATATTTCATATTGAGAACGCTTACCTCCTCTGTGACTTTCCATGTGTGCTTTGAAGCTACTCCTTTCGATAGACTTATATCTGCATATTGCACACCGTAAATATTCCTGGACTTGATTGGCTCGTACCTGCTGTTTCAACTGAAATTAGAATCATAATTTGTTTATTATGTTCTGTATTATTGGATTTTCAACAATCTGTGATAAATAAATAATTATCTTTTACACGCACCATTAGGGCCTTCCTTGCCTCAGCTCTGGAAACCTGGCGTGGGGTAAATAAGACCTTAAGTATTTAATCTTGTTTGCAACACAGCGACGGTTTGTAGTAGTTTTTCGCTTCTCACAAAAGCTTGCTAACTTAGATCGTCCTTCAATGTCATATTATATTCAGTTGCTTTCGATAACGTCAGTTCTAAAAATAGAGAAATTATTTTCTTTTGTGTCATTTTTACCCAAGCAAGTTTGTGTCACCCTCTGGGGAAGGCGTTATATTTTTTTTCCATGCTTTTTTAGTTGTTTTGTAGATCAAAATAATAGACAGCACAACAATTTATAGTGTTTGATTGTTGGAAGGTCTTGCGGAAAATGCAGTAAGAAACAATAGCAAATCCTCATTCAGAACTTGGTCACATCTGTTTTCAAGGGAACACAAGAAGACGAATATAAATTGCGTGCCAGTAGTTAAGCAACTGAAGATCTTTTAAAAGTAATAATGAAAAGAGTGAATAAAGTAAATCACGAAAATCTTCGATGAAACGGCGAAACAATATTCTTTATCGCCAAAGTGGGGAAATATTGTGGTCAATTTAATGTTAGGCCAAGATATATCAAGCAGCAGATACACATCGAAAAGACGTCATTTTAGGTCGAAAGAAGCAAACACGTAAGAGTATCGAAATCTACATCGCTATTACGTGACATTTTGGTATATTAGTTGACGTAATTTTGTCATGTTTCATCCCCTATTTTCTAACGAGACGCAAGGATTACATCTCGTTTTCTACAGTAACTGCGTCATCCGGGCGAATCTCGTTGAAGTGAAACAGTGAACTTGTCGGGTTAAACAGATTTATGACCGACCATTGCTTTCTTAAATGTGATTAGAGCGGCAATAGGACCGGGATCAAACCATAGTTTTGGTTCATTCATATTTTTATTTGAAACAAATGTAGTTTTGGGTCTGATTGGTTCATTTATTAGCTTATTTGAGGCACAATCTGTCACTGGAGGAATTTAAAACACGTCCTTTGCTTTCTGACATTCACCCGTCATTTTGACGTCCTTTGCATCAATTATAGATTTGGAAATGACTTCATTTACGCATGCATGTGCTGCTTGGAATATCATTCCTCCGTAGCTTGAGTCAACAGTAAGAAATGTTGACACCTATAGAAATTTTAGGTTTGTTTTTACTGATGAACAATTGGAAATAATCTTTTAGTACACGAACAGCAATTTACTATTGAGCAAGGAACATGTGAATGTTAATGTCAACTGCAGACATTGCTTTATGGTACTTTAGGATATGTGAAATTGTACGTATCTCTTTAGATACATACTCTGGAAATATTTTCAACAAAGGATTTGACATTCTCAAATGCTTGTAAATGATCTATATCTGATAAACACAAAACGAATTTAAGGAGAATAGAATTTCCTACGCATATTCCGGTTTTATATTATACTATTATAACCAGTAACCGCTTTTTACGTATATATAAAATCTGCAACTTCGCTTTGTCTGTCCGGTGGCAGCGTACAAAATATAAAATCTTTTCGGTACATGAATAGAGTTTAATAAAAAAACACATTTTCTTATTATATACATGTTTAAAGATGTCACAATCTGCAAAAAAAATGTAACATTTCTTGCATTTTTAATAAGGGAAAAACAAATTACATTATACAAATTTGGGGTCAATATTAAGTAATCCTAAAAGGACTTATATTATATCAATTATTCGTTACATCAATCGCAAAATTGATATGCGTATTAGTTAATGCAACTTTTGACGAAAATTACATTCATAAATGATTTCTTGTGACAAACAACAGAGATGTTTCGTGGGCGACCTCAGGAGTCGAGCACGGGCATCTTCCACAACACCCGCCCGCGGGTCTGATGCTTCCCTGTCTCACTCAGAAGCGATCCTGTTTCTTCCAATTTCTTCACTAGCGACAATATTGTGTTCCTATCTGGGGCAGAACGTGAGGCAAATATATTTCTAAAGGCCCTTTGCGTTGCAACAACAGAATCCGTTTTACAAAAACATTTAATGATGAATACACGTTCCTGGAAAGAATACACCATTCTCACTGTGTCCTGATTATGATAACGCTACAGCACAAACTGTATGCACAACTTTACAGCACAACAATTAACAATATAACACAACGGTCCAATTTCCTGATTCTTGTTGACCTAGACAAGGTTGCCATCTACAGGAAGAAACTCAATCATCCGCACCGCATCAACGCGTAAGGTACCCGGGTGAATATTTTATGTTTTGTTGCGGCGTGGGCGAATTTAAACCGGTAAACATAGTCCCATAAATTTCCCACCCTTCCTTGTTCATTGTCACAGGCGCACAAAAATCGGACCTCATTTACAAATTCTAGAACCAAATGAAATCCATGAGCTTTAAAAAATCACCCAGGTTGTTCAAATATATTTGAAGATAAACAAATTAAGGAAAACGATGGTTGTTCGTGAATTGTGGGAAGTACTGATAACTCTATGGTTGAAAAGCAGTATAGGCTCGATTGCTTATTCTACACGAACAATCATGTATAGTTTGATGGAGGAGCATCGTTTGAAAAGGAGTCGCCTTCTGGTGTTTTATTTATAAAGCCATATTCCATAAATAATAGCATAGCCTAGAAAAGGACAAATTAAAATACAATTTTCTATTCAATATAAGAGTATTTTCTGTGAGATAATTTCCTGATGTTGGATAATTAAAGACATACCCTTATATTATTATTTTCTTTAACTCCTATCAAATAGTTAATTACAAAAACATTTAGCACTAAATCGTCTGAAACAATGGTACGTGGAATAATAATGATTTGCGGAGAAAATATTAATGCTTATCAAATTTTAGTCACAATTTTGATTGAAAATTAATGCTTACATCTACAGAAAAAACAGGTGTATGTATATATATGTTCCTGCGTAGCCTAGTCGGTAGCACGCTCGACTTCAGTGCGAGCGGTCCCGGGTTCGATTCCCGGTAGTGGCTCAAAAATTTCGGTGTTAATGTGAGGACAATTCTGGAGCTGCAGTGAATAAAAGACGGTGGCGATCACAGTGAGAGCTTCGGCTCTCCTTTCCCAACCCGTCGGGTGAGCGTGGGAGCAGTAGACCAACTCCTCCCTTCGCGGAGGTCTCATCCGCTAGTGGATTGAATATGGCTGTCAAGTAACATAAAAATATACTTTCATTTTAGGAATTCTGAGACGTAAAAGGTACCTGAGTACCGAATAAATAATTTACGTAAGTTAAGATATTGCAGGTTTCAGTTTCGTTCACAAATACCTATTACATACATAAAATTAAAATTAGAATATCAACCAAACAGTAATAGGCCATTTAATGATTTTTTGGTCTCATACACGGTCTCAATGAAGCCTAACAATTCATAATTATTTTTAATATTGAAAGCAGACTCCGTCAAATTGTTCAAATATCGTTTGAAGTAGAATTTTAACAAAATATAAAAAAAGTTCATACAAATATCTTTTAAAATAACTTGCTTTCCAAATACCACATTTATAAAAAGCATCAACGGAATATTTCCAACTACTCACCTCGAAACAAGATTCAGGATTTTCCAAATTCTCTCCAGAATTAGCTAATGATTTTTCAGACTCGTGCTTCTGTTCCATTTTGCTGTTTTCCTCTGACCACTCGCATTTACATTCATGTATATTGGTGTCGAATAAATATTTCTGAGTAGGTAAAATTGGTAAATCACAGCATAATGGATCGACATTATTCCCCGCCTCTGCAGCAATTGAGCTGGATGGCTGTTTGAAAAATATAAAGTAGTTACAGACAAATTAATGGTGCTCTTATAAATAATGTAACAAGCCCTGGCTTAGTTTATTGGCTTCAAACGCTAATAGTACAGATTAAGGCCAGTCAAATAAGTAGAATTAAATTTTCGCACACCTTCTGTAATTTTTTTGTTATTTTTATTCATATCGCTGTTTAAACTTATATGTATGAATTCGCATAGCAAAAGTTAATAACCATACCAGAACATCGATAAAGAGCCGTATCGCGTCTTGACTGGGCCAATATCGTGGATTACGTACTTTGCTGCCGTTTTGACTAAACACCGAAAATTGTAAATTCCTCTCCGCAATCAATATTGGAATATCGGTAAAAATTATATTGACCGATGTTGGATATCAACATCGTTCATCATCGCGAACTACCCGTTCCTAATATCCGACAATATTGATCTGGGAAAACACCTCAAATATAAATTCTTTATTAAAAAAGTTAGGAGTATTCCACGCAGAGGGCGTAATTAAATTAATAAACATATCTGAGTATCAAGTAATAGGCGTCGCCATTCTTATGCACTCACGACATGCAGCTATGTTAACTAATACGTGTATACAAATTATCTATGACTCTGTCCCTCTCACACGGACACTCACGGATAAGATAACTTTTAGCGTGAGAGAAGATAAAAGACATAATCCCCGCAAGTCAAACGGAATGCTCCTCAAATGACGGTCATTGTTTTCTCCTGTAGAGTATAAAAGAAGATATACATGCTATTTAAATACTCTTAAATTATCAATTCTATACGAATTGACAAATAGCTTCAATATCATAAACATACATCGCAATTTGATATCTAATTCAACTTTCGTACGGCGACGTGATTTATTGAGCTCATGTAGGTTTGTTAAAAAATATTTATCATGTAGCAAAAATAAACTAATTCAAATAACGAACACAGTTATTCTTAAGCAATATTCATTATATAATACATATTTGTTTTATGTCATCATGCGCATACTTTAAATGGAAATTAACCAACTAAAATCTAAATCAATAGAGGACAGAAAGTATTAGTTCGTGTCTCTGGATATTTAAATCTAATTTATTTACTGGACAACTAAAACCTATTCTTACACGAACATTGGTTTTAGCTATACCCTGAGATTTAAAATTGAGAGACATCTGTCCTATATAGTTAAGTATCATTTTTTTAACAATAATCAAAACAACAATCTTTTCATACCAACAATTAGAATAAAATAACAATTGTATTGAAACAAAATCTAAAAAAAAAACATCTTTAAAGCAGGAAAATCTCGTCTAATGCCTTCCCAGGAGGCAACGTACCAAGAATAGAAGATACATTCCCTCGCTGAATTGCGATACTGAGGCGCTGGATTAGGAAGGTGGTCGAGCGAGCATCACCTGAAACGATCTGTATTCGCCGACCAACTTCTTTAATAAAGTTAAGGCCTGGCGTGCCCCAAGAACCCCTTGATTCAATTGCGATCGCAACAAAAATATACTGTGCAAGTAGATTGGAATATTTTCGATTTTTATCGGCCTCTCTATGAATAGCAGCACCACCCGCTTTCAAGGAAGAATAAGTAACATTTGAAATGGAGAATGTATCAGCGCAGGTGAAATCCCATAATAGAGGTCTTCCTCTTTTCCATGGAACTAGTGTCATTCCATCAGGTCTCTTACCGTCGGAGCGGCTACAGCCAGATGGTTCTCGTACCGATGGTACATTAGCAGAAACTAGAGCTCTGAGGATGACATCATTGACACTAGAATGACGCATGTGTCTACCAGCACTCCTGATACAGGAGAGACCGTGAAGGCCCCGTTGATCCACGAATGCTCCACAGGCTGGACAACGATGAGGTACACAGACGTCTGCTCCTAAACGTAAGGCAACAGCAACCCGGAAGCTTTCATTCGAAAGATGTAGGCCGAGAGGAGGAGAAGGCAAAGCTTGGAGCCAAGCACCGGACTCAGGTGAATACGCTGCTAGTAGCCTGGCTTTATCTTCAAGACAAGTAGCGGATTGTAGTAACTGTGATTGTGTACGTTTGATGATAGGATCGTCCCAAGAAGACTGAGAGCTATTGACATCCAAAAGAGGAGAACTTGATCCACTTAACGTAGACCATTTTGCTGAACAATCTTGAATAGAGGCGTCCGGGTCGAGGCAAAGGCCCAGTGGAAAGATCGACTCAACGAGACGACGAGAACTATGGAAAGACGATAAAAAGGACGGAATCGCCAAATCCATGGCCCGACGAATGCCAAGTCCACCTGACCGAACGGGTAGGGTATCCTGTAACCAAGCCTTGCCACTCAAAGAACAATTAAGGATCGATTCGAGGCCTGCCTGTAAAACACAATCGCTTAGAAATCTTCTCGATCAGTAGACTCCGTAGGGCCTCGGTAGAGATGGCGGAGCCAAGTAGATATGCTGAATCAGAAGTCATAAATCGTATTCCAGGAGCCAAGTCCATGATTCTCGAATAAAGAGCATCGTTCTGGTCTTGCGGAACATTTAGAAAACTAACTTCACACTTCGAAAAATTCAGATGTAAGCCAATTTCTGAAGATGCATCCCGAATGTTAAGTAAGGTAGAAAGAACTAGGTCTGGATCGTCCGCGATAGTGCCATCATCTAAATACCATAAGTTGTTATAGAATTGACAATAGATTGTAGTGTAATTGCAAAAAGAGCAGGACCGAGGGGATCACGCTGTTGGACCCCACGTTGAGATAAAATGATGTCATCACCCAGAAAGAGATCACTAGGTTGAGAATAACACTGAAAAACATAATGATAAATCAACGGGAAATATTTTTGAATCACCTTTAACATGGCATCGCGATTTAATTCGTTGAAGGCATTGCGAAAATCAAGCTTTACAACGGCTCTTGGACGAGGATGATGAGATGAAAAGTAAATACGAGTGCCATGGACAGCAGCCTCGGCACCGTAAGGAACACATACTCCTAATTGGTGAGGGGATAGAAAAGTATTAACGAAATCACGAATTCGAAAACATATAATTTTTGCTGTCAAACGACGCCACACATTACCGATCGCAATGGGACGAATTCCTCCACACTTCTTTCTTAAGGCGATCAAGGTGGCGCCAAAGAAAATTTAACGAACATCCATAGGTACTTTCCCAGAAGAGATAATAGAAATAAAATCGCATAAAGTAGTGAGTTGATCTTTTAAGCCAACATCATTACACATCAAAAGATCTTTAACAATCGAAGGACGAAGACCATCCAATCCACCTGCGGATCCAGAAGGGAAAGAGTTTATAGATTTTAACAGTTCGGAGGCAGACACTCGAGACATTATGGAAGCAGGAGGAGGAGGATCCGGCAAAATGAAAGAATTAGATGGAGGTGGATGTTTTTTTAAAAATCTTTCAAGATATTGGCGTCTGGTGTAACTACTATGTCGTCGGAGGTAAGTAAGCGAACCGCACCACGAATATCTCCATCAACAATCTTGTTTTCAACCATCTTGATGTTGAAGGAATCAGTAGATGAGCTCGTTTTCCGTCGTTTCGTTGAAGGGCAAGGAATTGCATCACGATGATTGTCGAGCCAACAGCGAACTCCTTGCTTAACCCAAGTAGTGAAATTAGTCACATGATCAGACTGTTGCGGTACGCGCAGAACAGCATAAGGAAAGAAGAAAATGTCCATCCGGGTATTTACATCGTTTGTTCTGACCGCTTGACTAATCACTGTATGGAGAGCTTCCGCCATTGCAGAACGTGCACCTCTGGGGACTCGACGAAGAAGAGGAATAGAAGACTTTAATCTACTAAGCAACTTCTTCGTTTCCGATAGCGAGGACTTGAGGGCATTGGAATTGCTGTGGACGAGACTGGAAGACGATGCCGGAAGGAGCTGTAGAGAATGAGACACTCGTTCCACTAGAATCCTGATGAGTTTTGCCAACATGAATAGAGAGTCCTCTTGAACTTGCAAAACATTTGCCGCAATGAGGGCAAGAAGCATCATTTGAACTCCTCGGCAACAAGGCGTAAACACTAGAGGAGAATACATTATCCGATGAAGTCAACGTTGTGGTTCCCGAAGATGCTGCAGAATCAACACTCGTGCCCTCATTGTCGTCAGAGATCAAGGATGAATCATGTGGGAGAATATTAAGAAAGTTCGATGAAGCAGCAGACATCGTTCAAGGAAACAAAGAATCCTTTAAGCGAAGTAAAACCCATTACACATTCAAATCAATACTATCTTTTTTGGTTACAATTTGTGTATTTCGTTGCATTGTTGTGTTGTGCGTAATCCCCGCCAGCTAGTGGAATTGGCCGTATATTTTACTCATATCACAAACATTCGTTGAAATGAATGTACTCTTACTACTGTGTGTTTTGCAACCATGAACAAAAACATTTTACAGAAAGGAAATCTGAGATACAGATCTTGAATAAATCACATTCATGACTATTTCCTGCAATTTTTACTGGAAAATTTTATCGGGAATCTTGCATTTCTTTTAAAGAATCCCGGTTGCGCCACAACTAAAACACTTCTTATTCTGTTGGATAAATTACATCTCAAATCTTTGATAGTACCTTGCAGCATCAGTTTCTTCTTTATGGTATTTAAATACCTACAATTTGTTTCTCCATAATTTTCACTGGCAATAGCGCATAAAGAAAGTACTTGTTTATTCTCGAAGATCTATACTTTATTATAATATCAGTAATCACATGGGGTTCTTTCGTTCCAAACATTTTTTTCTTTTTGCAAACTTATAGGAATTACATTGTGCATGTGAATGCATAAATAACTAAATAATTGTTTAAGATAAGAAGACAAAAAAGGAAATTTGGGTGTTCTCTATTTCAGGGTACACAAATTGTAACCAAAAAATATAGTAAAGAATTGATAATTTTAGAGTATTAAAATAGCATGTGTATCTTCTTCTATACTGTACAGGAGAAAAACAATGACTGGCATTTGAAGAGCATTTACATTGTTGTTTTGAACGTACTAGGATTATGTAATAAATAATTCTATAAAGACAAAATATTCCACTATAAATAATAAAGTGGAATAAAGGGCTTGTTTTAAAAACGCAAGTCACCTTCCAATATTTTAACAATATTTTATGAAACGAAATCCTAATAAAGGGTAAATTAAGACATTGATCTGATTGTAGTTCCGTTCCGATTAACAACGTAAAATTATTTATTACAGAAATGCGTTATATTAAAGCTTTAGAAATAATTGTACGCTAAAGTAACTACAACATCCAATAGACTAAACACAAAATAACGGAATTTAATTCCCTGAATTTCCATTGTTGTTAAACGTAGAGCCTTTTAAAATATACTTAACATGAAGTACGCAATGTTCAATACAATTTCAGTACAACAAAGAACTGCAAAACACTTCCAGCGAACTTATTAATCTGAAGGATTTAGAGAAAAAGTTCGAATTATGCCGTAGAATTGGAAGGAGGATACACTTGCGAGACCGTGTGTCTAATTCATGAAAAAAAAAACAATTTTTAAAAATGTGAGTAAATATAGGATTGTTCCTTCCTTTTATCTAAGGTTAAACATGAACACAACTGAAGGCATTTTGGACCTGTAGCAGACGTCTGGCCAACCACGCATCAGCGTAGTCAATGACAGACAGTACCAATATCTGAGACAGAGATAGTTTAACCGATATTATTAAGAACGTTTTGTGGAATGTAAAAATATAAAGAAGCGAAAGCACTGGTACGTGCGTGATTAACAGAATCAGTGGATGATAAGTCGGTTCGAATATTAAGTTCTTTAAATGTACACTGGGTAGAAATTGGTGTAGTGTTTATGATAAAGGAGAGCAATGTTTTACAGTCGATCTGGCAAAGAATATATTCAGTCGTTGTGAGCATAGTTCAGGACTTTCTTGGGTTAATGCGCAAGAGATGGTGTATTGACAATGTCGCTACCTTAATTCATTTTATTTATTCCAAGATAAAAATTGAAGGTCACCGTAGAAATATCATATGTGGCTGATGTAGAGAGCAGAAGGAAAATGAACTAATACACTGTTTTGATGGGCACCAAATGAAATTATTGTTATCGATTAGAATTTGTTGTTATAGAGAGTTGCTATAGAAAATGTTCACGGTCGATCAGGGAGGAATGTATCCAAGACACGGCAGTTTGGGAAAAACTTAAAACAGCTTTACATTGGTAATCAAGGCATCGTAGTGAACAGACTGCAAAGCTTTTCTATAATCCAAAAATACTAGGATTGTTGCATGATCCAAGGCCTTACGACAACATTCTGTTACGTGCACCAACGCTGTATGAGTACTTTAGTTAGATTAACATCCCGACTGTAAAAGGTCTAGTTTTTCTGTTAGCTGTAAGGTAGTAATGAATATGATCTTTAACAATACATTTCAATGACTTTAGTAAAGGCCGGACATTCATGATTGGACCGAAATACTTTTCAATACTCACAGTGCTAGCTTCGGGCAAAGGACAAGTATCGTTGCGTTTCAAAATTGATGAGAACGCTCCATAAGTGATTGAAATATTAAAAATGTCACTATCATAAACTAGGATATGAGGGATAATTCATAAACTAGGATATGAGGGATAATTCATAAACTGCGCTCAAATTAGGTCGGTGCCTACTCCATTCCACTTAATCTGAACTTAAAAAAACAACATATCGCACACTTTAACAAAAAGCAATCAGTTATCCAGTTTCGGTATCTTATTGACATTGTTGAGAACCATGTGAGCTACGTAATGTGTATCAGGGAGCAGAATAACCATTTGTATACGACATATAAATTTCTGCAGGGCTCGAGATTTTTGAGATTGGTGAAATCATGAGGTGCCCCTTTATAAGGTTTGTAAATAGGACAACAGCCGCTAATTTAAACAGTGTTCAATGAACTGTAGCATTCCTCATGCATATAGGGAAGCTTGAAGGATATTGTAAGAGTACCAAACGTTCCGTGTGAGCCAA
This sequence comes from Lepisma saccharinum, assembly GCA_022664845.1. Lineage (NCBI taxonomy): Eukaryota > Metazoa > Arthropoda > Insecta > Zygentoma > Lepismatidae > Lepisma > Lepisma saccharinum. The sequence continues at coordinate 17,391 of JAGDQP010010300.1, forward strand.
AATTACAAACACAAATAACAGATGTCTGAAACGTGAAATGCTTTAAAACGGTACACAGCCAATTACCACTGTTTAGCAGGTGTTTCAGGAGCATTTATTTTCATTTAAGCACTACAAAATAACCCCGGTCCCTCTGAAATAAGGAAAACAGCTGTACACATACGAAAACTTCTCACGAAGAGGATATCTGTATTTGCATATGTCCGTCCGAACTGGCACTGGAGGAACAGCAACTATCTGAAACTACGAGTCAAGGCTATTTCGGTCCGATGGACATGCCTGCAGGCAGCGACTGGCTGCAAGTGTAATGTATTCTACTAGGATGAAAAATGCACACTGAAATTTGATGGTAAAAGTACGAAAGTGCCCATTCCGCGGTGTTGGACTATTAGTAGCTGTTCGTCGCAGCATGGACATAGAGTTGTGCTGTACAATTCTATTGAAATAAAATGCTCCTACATTGTGATGTTTTATTTTAGAATAGGCTGTTCTTATTTCTGGGATAGGAACGTCGGGTGCGATGCTGCTGTTATATCTATGCTGGGGTATGCAGAAAAATGGATCAATACTGGTGTTAGCATACACTGTGATCAGTGTGTTAATACATATTGGTGATGCAGCACTTAAACCCGGACTATTGAGTCCAAAACTGCCCAAGAAAATACGGGAGTCTGATAATACTGTTTAATAAAAGCACTTGTTATGGTTCTTATAAAGCACTGATCATCCAATTAGCTTAGTTACACACTTACCTCAATAAAAGAATCCGACACTTCTATTTTCTCTTCTTTCACTTCCTTCAACTCCTGAGAGAGCAAGGAGTAGTCAAACTTTGTACTATCATTAGATTCCATATTTCCTAATTCAATAATTCATATGAAGTAGTAACACATTCAATATTTCCCTTCCAGGACACAGTTTGCGTGGATGTTACATTTCCAAAACACACCTAATGTTCAGCATCACTGAAAAATAAAAGTGTCAAATTACTAGTGCATTAAAAGTATGGGTTAATATATTGCCCTGGACTTAGCTAAAATCGCAGTTTGCTTCTCTGAACCAGCATCATTAGAACAAAATGTTTTCATATCATACTCTGAATACAAAAAAACTATAATATATCTAAATCATGTTTAAAATTAGCCATATTTAAAACACAACGCAAAATTATCATCAACGCGCTAAGGAAAACAATTGACATTAACAGTGTTTGGTTTATTTAGCGTTACAAGAAATTTCACAGTCTACATAACTTCAAAATTTAACTAACAATAAACCTAGAATCTAGATAATAAAGTTTACAACAACAAAACAAAATGACGTCAAAGGATATAAATGAAGCGCTGGTTCATAATTCTGCAAAATACTATCTACTTTATTTATTATGGAGCAAAACAACCGTTCGTAAACTCGTCCCGCTACACAGTCCTTTGTGTCTATAATGCTTCCTCAGTAAAGTCATTCCAAAGGTTCCTTCACTTGACTCGTTTGGTTTCACAACAAACGGGTTGGAAGGAAGGAAGGAAAGGAAGCATTTAGTATTGGCCCTCTATATTTAATAAAAAAAATCTTCATTGGGACTGTTCTTGCTAAAGTTTTGTAGAATTATTTAAGTTTCCTCGAAATGAGCGAAAGATGCCTACGGGCTATAAGTGGATGGAAATTTTGTCTCGCATACTAGGGCGCTAAAGAAATATATTTATTTCGTAATCTAAATACAAGGACCTTTGTATATTTTTACGTACGAACATTTAATTTTACCAAACCTAAGCACCAAATCCATTAGTTGTGGCTAGTTAGTGAATATTTTGTAAGGTACCGAGATAGTATTAAAAAATCAGGATTTTTTTGCTCTTTAAACTTATGATATTTAAGTTGTAATTACATTATTGATAAATATTTCATACATACTTATATTTCATATATGTCGTAAAGCTAAAGAATATAACTCAGTGAATCTTGTATGCCAAATTTGCAGTGAGTTAAATCTTGCAGTTGAACGATATTACCAATTGCCCAGGAGGCCGACAGATGGATCTAACTTTTCTTTTCAGAAGTCAAAGGTACAGACATTTTGTGCGTTGATTATGAAGGAGAAAACGTAAAGAAAAGAATAACGATAAAGTAGGAAGAAGCACAGTAAAGACGATAACTAGTAAGATGTCTGTTTGTTGATGAAATGACTCTTAAAACATGACCGGGTGCCGATGTCCATTGTAGCGACCGAGTAGTATTTTAGACCATCGACACCACAGGCCAGAGAAGCATACACCACAACTATCACCTCTGCTGCAGAATCACTTCAAGAGCCCACTACGGAAGAGGAGCTTTATTCATTGACAGACAAATTAACCAACATAATTACAACAGCAGCCACAAACCACATACCCATACGTGAACGTTTTCCCGAGAAACCACCAGTTCCACCTCAATACACAAAGATAATCACAGCATCCCGTTCTGCTTTCCGAGACTATTTACGGACTCATAACCCAGACACCTTACGACTACATATACAATGGAACCGCATGCTACATAACTACCTTAACGCTTATAAACACCGACAATGGATCCGCACATGTAACAAACTATCGACAACCATACATCCAACACAGTATTAGCAGAAATTCAAACTATTAACTGGAAACTATAAGAAAACCACTTGTCCCATAATTGTAGGCAACAAAGCATTACAAACAGATGAAGAGAAAGCCGACACCTTTGCTAATTATTTCCAAGCAATCTTCACGCCACCTAATCACATCACAGACAAACCCATATACCGAAGAATAAAGGAAACAGTCAATCCAAATCATGAATACTTACGAGCTAACTTCAATCACATCTTAGAACCAAACAACACACTGACAGCTGCTATAACTCCAGCAGACATTCATACTGCTATCACTAAAAAACGGAACTCAGCACCAGAATTCGATTCAATCACATACAAATTAATCAAAGTTGCTCCACCCATAATAATCAATCTCTTAGCCTCAACATACAACTTTATATTACGCACTGGACACTATCCACCTGACTGGAAAATATCCAAGGTATTACTATTCACAAAACCCAACAAATCTCCTCATGAAACTTCATTCTATCGCCCAATTAAATTAATATCTTGTCTTAGTAAAATCTGAAAAAATCATTGTGCATCGCTTACGCATCCATCTCACTCAGACATTGTAATCAAAACATATAAAGTATTTCTGCGACCATCAATAACGCATGGACATACTGCCTGGATATCGGCACCAGACTCTTTTTACGAACGGCTAAAAATCATTGAAAGACATGCCTTACGATTAGCATTCCGAATATGACTTCCCTCTCCTACAGCTGCACTTTATGACAGGATTACTTTCCCAGCAATCCTCCAGCATATTGAACACTTACGCAGAAATTACATTATCACACGCATACACACTGGCAACCCACTACTCATGGATACTCTACAACTGGATGCTGCGATGGACACACCAACCCAATATCTACAGACTCCACTCCAACATCTTCTCACCATGTACTCAAATACATTAGACGACGATAATCCTATAAAAACTGATTTCAGCATCTATCATCCTGACCATCTATCACCACATATCTACCCATGTGTACAGGAGTAATTCATTATTACTAACTTGGGTCTCATTTGTTCCCATCAGTCCTGAGTAGCCCCAGGACAGAAGATGACCCTACATTCGTCTTTGTAATACAATGTTCTGTGATTGTCTCGTAAATAATGCGCTTCACCACATCCTTCATCCCACCTCATTAATATTCTATAGCATTCTGGTACAGAGCTATTTAATCTTTGTTACTCTCATAGTTCTTATTAATATACTTTCTGCCCAATCATCTTACAACTCATGTAACCTGATCGTGAATACGTACGATTGCAATAAGTCACAATAAAGAAATGAATGTTCCCAACAAATGATGAAGAAATGAAGAACAAATGATGATGAAAAATGATGGTAAATAAAAATTTCCCACACCCTCTCAGACCAACAAAAATCCTTTTATCACCGATCTTCTATCCTTCTTCTTAACCGGAAGAAAGGGCGTAACCCTTTGCTGGCAGGAACCCTTAAAAAAGCAGGCCAGACTAAGTGGAAGAGTAAACCTCTGAATATTGTTACCAGGCTTTTGGTATTCGCTAGCTTGGAAAATCTAAGATTTCCTTATGACGCTGCAAAGCGCCTGGGAAATAAACTGAGCTCTAGCAAGAACGCGACGGTTAACTGTAGCGCCACCACTTATCTTGCTGTCGATTGGGGCATGCTTATCGCTTGTGGGAGGAAGCAGAACTATGTAATAGTCCGATATATTAATGACAAAGGAAAGCATCGTCGTAAAGGAGGAAATAACGTTACATACATGAGACAGCTGGTCAGGAGAGCGTAATAGTCCATTAAGTTTTGCTATGCACACCATTTAGTTGCTACCGTCAAATTTGTTCTTTAATCAAAAGAACACTTTGAATACCATATAGTTAGGAAGATTATTAAAAGATCGTGAAAGTCAATAGAGAAGACTGTGAAAGAGAATTTAGTTACGTCATTATCCATAAAAGAGTTTAGAACTGGTCAGAATTGTGTAGAACTGTGTTTAGAAAAGATTACTAATTACCAGGACATTTCATAAAAAGAATAATAGATTTATGTAGTTCAAAACATTGAACAGTGTCAGTTACGAGATTTAATGTATCATAGACTTCAAGGCAGTAACAACATTCATTCATCAGAAGTGCAAAATAGGTTTAGTCACAAAGACACTCATATAAAATTACACTTCTATACATTCAAGTGTATAGGATACTATTATCATTGAAATTAATAGTACTAGCGCTAATGAACATCGTATAGACTTTGTTATGTTTAAAGAAAAGTATTAAAGAATAAAATACTATTCATAGGACATTGTGGAAGAAGTGATTTTCTTAACTGAACTTTGTTGGTAAAAGTTAGCAGAGCAAACAAGCGTCATAGGAATAAAGAAAAAGAACTCTTACTTATTGTGAAATATCCGAATAGAAGATTGAAGACAGTACATATTTAATCCTATAATATTATTATTTTTCTATAAAGTTAGTGTATTTTCTTATCTAAGAGTACTCTGAAATATTTTATCTCTAAGGCCAATCGTATCTTAATTCTATATAGAAATATTAATATAATCTTTCTTCAAATAAAGGGATGAGCGTTACTGATAAAGAGAACATCGGACATTAAAGGGTTACGTGTAGTGTTTTAAAAAATAACGAAAAAAAATGAGTGCCGAAAAAAAACATGCAAAAACATTAAGTGTGTTAAATAGTGGATATTGGCGATGAAAAGTCAAACAAAAAATCGTCAATAAAACCACGGTTTTTTGGCTTTGTGGGAAAAAACAATTTGTCCTGTTTTTTTTTTTTCGAAAATTTATGGTTTTTTTTCGGCCTTTAAAGCACTAGGCATGTGATAGGTTACCATATACACATGATAATTCATAGCTATAAATGGTAACCACTAAGAATTATCAGTGTTTAATGAATCATTAATATTTTATCCACATGCGAATTCATACAAACAAAGTACATGTGAAAAACAGTGGATATGTCAAGTAAAAGAACAGTGTGTTATACTATTTCCAAGTTATAAACATAATTCAGATAAATAATTTACATTTAATATCCAACAAGTGATGTCACATTAGAAGCTAATAAAGTGCGATATATTCAATGTTAATTAAAATAGCGTTTAGTGTATTATTTTATCTACTACCTCAAGATTAATAATGCTAAAGTATAGAAAAGCTGGTATTTGGTGTAATCCTTTATTTTTATTCAAGTCCGTCAGTGTCAGATTATAACAGTGTTCATCATATTATTTCTTCTAATAAGCTTAGTCACAAGAACAACCACCAGAATTTCTGATGAAAATGAAAAAAACAGAATGTTTTCGTCAATAAAACCTGTATTTTTTTTTTGTTTTGCCTCGCGGAAAAAGAAGCATTTTTTTCTGTTTTTTTTTTTTTCATCCTGAAATAATAATCGCAATTTTAGTATATTGTATACTGGCTCTAATTTAACTACGTCAGCTACATACAAGTGATTTCAAAGCTCAAGAAAATGGCTAAAGATATTACTCTTCAAAGGAAATCATATATACATATATGAAATGGCTCAGCTCATAAAAAATAAAACTTTCTCAGAGGAAGCACTGCATGTTACTCTCTAGAGAAAAGGTTAAATAAATAATGACTTTTACCATATTTATAACACTATCCTTTCACATAAAGAGTCCTCAAATTCAGTCTGTTTCTTTGTACATAAAGCATAAGAAAGCTTTTCAATCCTTGAAGGAATACATATTTAATTTTCAAGTATTGATAATTTGTTGGGGGCATTGTTACTAAATAATATCCAGGACAACTAGTTCATCAGATTCAGAGCAAGTTGTAAAGGTTGTAGCAAATTGTAAAAGTTGTAGCAAGTTAGGAAAATAAAACAAAATATATTTGTTTCAATTCACAAACTGTACACGTGACCAACGGTGTTTTAAACGCACAACTCTAGGGTGTATATTGCATATTCCCTTGTACACTAACGTCTATGGGTACTTACTGGTGCTTAGTCCTTACTAGTGATTTAATTTCCATCAAAGCACTCTCGAAACTTCCAATGGGGTAAAATATCCTATACAGCGTACCCGCTTCATACAAATAAATGCATAAATCGTTTTCTCAATAGTGTATGAGTATAAAGAAGGCTGGTTAGAAATACCGTACAATGCCGCTAAGTTATTAACGTGATATTTTAATGAAAACTAATAATAGATTTTCCTTGAGAATTTGTTAAGAAACCTGATAAACATGTATACAATCCTAGAGTAATCCCTCCTGACATCAGTTGCTGGAATAAATCTAGATAGTTACTTTTGTCAAATTCTTATTTCTAAATTCTTACCTTCCAACAAGATGCTGTTATTTAACGTCGTTTTCGAAGGTTGCTGTTGGCACACAGGCGAAACAATTATCTACGGTGCAGATCCGTGGTTAATTATAAAAGCGATGCTCACGAACGAGAACTCAACTGACAATTCACACAAGACGCAACACAAGTACTAAAACCCGCCTAGTAAACAGAGAAATATGTTGGGACAGGAATTCCTAATTTGAGAAGATTTTTTACATCTCTGTATTACATCTAGAGTTCTAAAAAACGCGAAAAAAAAAAACGAAAAATTCGGAAAAAAAAGACCACGGAAAACTTTTATTCTTTAACGAGGCAAAAAAACTTTTATTGACGAAATCGTTTTCTTTTTTGCCTTTTCATCAGGAATATTCACTGCTTGACACATTTAATGCATTTGTTGATTAGGTTTGGTACAATTAATTGTTCCGATGTTAAGCAATGTACAAAAATATTTCAATTTAGATTAGCAATGTAATATATCTCAATAACACCCTTATACATGGGAGAAAAGTACTGTTCACTTCTGGCACTTAAGCATGTTTGGCTCAGACCGACAACACGTATAATGCTTCGGAATTCTGTCAGTCGCACAAGCATCTGCCGACAGCATTTGAGGAACAGCCGAATGCACCCGAGAAATCACGAATGCTTGGGGTCGAGAATTTACGCAACTTCTAACAAAGAAGTAAACTAGCAGGGGGGCAGGGGCAGAGAGAAGTATACTTTAGACAAAAGCGTAATAATTGTACATAACATTTTGATGCTGACAATATTTCTAAGTTGAACACATTTGTATAATAATTTTCTTAAAATTTTAGCTGTGTGTTGGAAATTTGTCATTATAATTTACTTTTTTTTTTCAATTACGTAGTTTATAGTGACAAGTTTTGTGTGATTGCCCGCCAGAAGTTAGTTGAAAATGCGGTGGTATTATTCTTTACTAAGCCTCCCTATAAAACCATTATTGCGATCCTTTCCCAGGACTTGTTAATTCCCAGTTTTCTTGCCAGCCCTGATAGGCGAGCGTTAGGCCAGTGTTCCCGAGGTTCTCGTTTCGAATCTCGATGGAGCCATATATGTTTTGGCAGTTTTCTTTAAGTTGTGTGCGGAAATCATAAAATTAGTATACAATACAATGTTTATAAAACTACATGTTCTAACTGTTTGAACTTGAATTTTATTTTTAGCCTTTAGGCATCTTTGGCTCAAGTGTATTTGTGTACCGGATGCACCTGATCTTTAAAGAATTTTAATATTTTTTGTGTGCCAGTTCAACGTTTCAATACTTATTAAAAATAAATGTTTGGAGCAAAGTAAATAATGAGCTTATACTGATGTTTAAGAATAATTATCAGAGACAGAGAAATATAGGTTTTCTTTATACTTATAGATTTCTTAATTAGTTCTTTTATAAATGTTATTTTAATTGATTCTGTAATTCTTTCTTTAATATATTAATTATTTTGTATTGAGATTTTCCTTTAATACAGCTGAAACTCTGCAAGAGGAGGAATAAAGGGAATTGAAGCTATCGAAATGTGGACGTGAGGACCAACTGTGAACGGGAATAATAATAAAAATAAAATAATAAAGCTTTATATTGACATGCTTTCTTAAATAATTCGTACTAAAAAGTAAAGAATAATTTTGTTTATGCATGGCAGAATAGAAAAGCATGGGGCGCGCTCTTATATATAGCTGCTTTTGTAATTCTTCAATTGGTGCGCCCCACGTTTATCTTTTTAGTCATGCGTAAACAAAATTACTCTTTAGTTTTTAGTGTGAATTGTTTAAGAAAATATGTATTTAAAAACCTTTTTACAGACATTTCTGTAGTGTTCAGAATGGTTCGTGCTGCCCTCAAATCTTGCATTCTTAATTTAAATAATTTCCTGACGTAATACAATAATGACAATTTGAACAGCGACGTAAGTCGGGTGGCAATACAAATATTCCATTGCTACTTTGATATCTTTCTATATATTGATATATTTCGATATATATATTTTTTAATATGGACTTCTTTATCCTAAAATAAATACTAGCCTGCAAAGATGTCAAGTTTGACTGATTTTAGAACACTTTAGGATTCGGGTCACAAAGCATGCTTCAGGAAAAATATCAGAACACCAAAATAACTAGAAAAAAAATAAAACACATTTTAAAGACATATTTTTGGTAAACAATTCCTACGTAAAAGTAAAAAATAATTTTGTTTATGCATAACTAAAATCAAAAGCATGGGGCGCGCAAAGTTCAAGAATTTATAAAGTGACTTTACGATTA
>JAGDQP010010300.1:31179-41884 GCA_022664845.1 Lepisma saccharinum
ATCCCTGCATTTTACTCCTACTTAACATTGCTTGATGAATATAATTGCTCTTTGCTGTTAAACTTTCTAACAACAATGAAATTTTTCATTTTGGTTCAGTGCACGAAAATGTGTGATAACTATCTGGAATTTAATCGTAAATCCTGCTTTTCAAACACGCTCCAATTAACAGGGCCACTTGCTCATGAACATGCTTGATCTATAGTAACAATCTATAGTTATTTCTATAAACTCTTACTCACAGAGCATCTCACTGCGTTGACTACATATAATTATAATAACTAGAGGGAGCATGAGGTTGTTTTCTAGGCGAGGGGAGTCAAATTAATTGACGTAAGGGACGAAGCGCTACAACCACATCGAATGGCCTCATATTTAGAGGCCCTCTTTTCCAAGTATTGCCATCTCATTCATTCTTATGGGAAGAGAAAGTTATTCATCAGAACCGCGCATATCAGATGAGCCCTCCAAAATTGCTTTCCTTGTTCGAAAGAATAGCTCTTTCGCGGAGAATTGACAATTATAAAATGCAGAGGAGCACAACCACTACTTCAGTTTTACTTAGAAAGAAAGTCCTCATAGTACTAATGGGGAAACATAATATGGCTGCCGCTTAACCTTAATTTTGCTTGATGTGACGTCTTCTATGTTACCTCTATTTATTATAGCTCTATGGTTGAATACAACCTATAATTTCCCATGTTCTAAGCCATGTTGCTTGTTATTTTTCAAAATTTTAGTTCAAACTCTTGAACTTTCAGAGGGAAAAAAGGGAAATTTGGCGCGTCGTTGCCAACTACAAAAACAAGACACGCTTGCACGGAATGTGTTTGGAACATGTTATTGTAAAACGTATTAAATGTGCTGAAATTAGTTCAGAGCAAGAATCAAATTAGTTTATTCGTGTTGCAGTTTTTGAAAGTACTTAAATAGAAGAAAATAACAAGTAAAAAAATGATTCTTTTACTCAATGGGGTAAATATGGCGTCACATTTATCCACCACACCACTGAAAGGTTACTAATCCAAATTAAATGGTTAATATATGAAAAGTTAAACATCACTCTTCATATAACTAAGTCTAAAAGTGTTCTTCTAAAGCCTCTCTAAATTCTCATATGGTTATTACACCTTAATTTTCATTGAAACACATTTAATATTAGATTATCTTCTCTGTTTGAATCAACGTATTTCGTTTCCACTTACTTTTTACACAACCAATATATGCAAAGAATGGAGAGTTAGAACTTGTCTTCTGCTCGGAGTCAATTCCACCTTTTGGAGATTATATTTAAACTTCATTCGCATTTCATTATAATTAATAACCGTAATACATATGTTTCCATGTGGATATTGAAAGCAGTCCTCACATACTATTATTTTCAAAGTTGTATGAACTTACATGTCTTTTTTTTAAATCCCTTTATGAATAAATTTGTTTACATTTTTCACATCCATACGGCCTCTCTCCTGTATGTGTTTTAATGTGTATTTTTAAGCTCCCTGTTTTAGTAAATGTATGTTAACATATTTCACATTTATATGACCGCTCTCCTGAATGTGTTTTAATGTGTATTTTTAATTTCCATTTCTTAGTAAATTTATTGTTACATATTTCATATTTATATGGCCTCTGTCCTGAATGTGTTCCCATGTGTTGCCTTAAGTTCCCTTTTTGAGTAAATGTATGTTTACATATTTCACATTTTTATGGCCGCTCTCCTGAATGTGTTCTCATGTGTATTTTTAATTTCCATTTTCTAGTAAATTTATTGTTACATATTTTATATTTATATGGCCTCTGTTCTGAACGTGTTCTCATGTGCACTTTTAAGCTGCCTTTTAAAGTAAATTTATGTTTACATATTTCGCATTTATATGGCCTCTCTCGGGAATGTGTTTTCAAGTGTCTATTTAAGCTCCCTGTTTGAGTAAATTTGTGTTTACATATTTCACAATTATATGGCGTCTCTCCTGAATGTGTTCTCATGTGGATCTTAAATTGGGAACTTTTAATACATTTATATTCACACATTTCACATGAAAAAGGCCTCTGTCCTGTATGAATTTTTACGTGTTTTTTTTTTTCAAATCAAATAAACGTTGAAATCTCTTTTGGCAAAAATCACACTCTTTAGTCTTTTCTTTAGAGCAAGTCTTCGTTTGCAACTTGGAACCACAAAACATATTTGTATTCTTCCTCCTTCTTGTTGAATTCGTTTGCATTGTCTGTTTCTCTATCGAAAGTTCAATCTTAGTAGTATTAGGATCTCTTTCCGCCCTATTGAATTGCTTTTCCATCTCTCTTCTTATTGGGCACTGTCCAATATTTATTTCATCTTCGCTTGTATATTCACGAATTGTTGTCACTTCTATATTTTTGTTTGTAACTCTATGTCGACTGGAACTAAAACGAAAATAATCAAGTTTTTCCATAAGCTCTGAATTAACTTCTCCATCTATAGAATATTCATCAACAGAAGTGGACACTCCGGAAAACTCGGATTTATTTAAATTTATCTCAATGCGTTCTTCCTTTATGCGACTAATATCTTCAACTTCTTTGTAATTAAACGATGGACTTTGTGTTGCTTCTTCTGAATTAGATGACATTAAACTGATTAACTCACAGAATATTTTCGCCTCGTGATCAGAAAATACTTCTTTAAAATTATCCCTCAATGCATCTTGGCGTATATTTTTACTATCAGTTTTAGGCGATGTGGTGCAACCCTGAGAGAAAAATGGGAGAACTGGTATAAGAGAATTATAATGTTAAGGCATCGTATTTAATAAACATATAATAAAATTCTTCACGCCTAATACAAAGGTATATAATGGAGCCATTCAAATTGTTTTCCGGTGTAGAGGCTCTGGATAGTCTTTGCGTTTGTTACTGTAGGATGCTGCTGCTGAGAATGCTTGCGTTTCGGTGGATTTTGCCAGTTTGTGTACTTTTGTTTTGGGTGACTTTTCGAACAGTATCGATAGATTCTAGGCTCTTTACATTCACCAGCGATATCACCCCATAGGTTTGGTAGCGCTCGAGTATAAATGATGTAACTGTCTGTGTGCGCGAAAGTTCTATCGTATGATTGAATTTCCAAATATAAGTCATATACCTTAACAAATGATCAATCGTTCGCTGGTGAGATGTGAGAATTCGTACGAGATAACCAGGACTGCCTTCGGATGTAAAGATACATAATTATTTATGAATAGTATGAAATTTGAGACTTAGTCCTATTTCCACTTTATCTGGAACCGTGTCTGGAGGTACTAAATTGATCCCTACTGCATTGGTTGGCGTTTCGGTGGAGGCAGTTGTTTGATGCGGGGTTCATTCAGCAGTGGGAGATGAGCGTGTTTCCAAAGATCTCAATCTATGCCTATAGCGAAGTGTTTTTCCGGAAAGTCTTTGTCTGGTGATGATAGGAGTAATTTCGCTGATAATATATCTGTGAAAATATTTCAGAAGTTGTTGTGGAAGCGATTTTGGCATCCGGTACTTTGTGTCGAAGGCTGTGAGCAGAAAACGTTATCTGGACTAGACTATCTGGCGTTTTTAGTTTTGCTCAAAATCTTGTTGTGTGTTTGTTAAAGCACGTTTAGAGTTTTTATCAGACCTTAAAAGTTTCACATGGTTAAACGATTTATTCGGGTTAAAATATGCACACTTTGGACCTGAGGACTTAATTCTGATCTGTTGACCCGGAGGTTAACACCATATTTTTAATTATGTCTTTGATTTTAGCAGTGTTTCTTTCAGGGGTGAGCAGCACTGGAGATGTTATCCCAGAGCACAGAAAATACAACGCCGAAATTCCCAGTTCATTATAATTCCGAAACCGGATTCTCCGTGTTCGGGTCAAGCAGGGTCACCACAAGTAATACGGTGTCAGCTGTCGTTTATACAGCCGCAAATTAAGTAACTATAAATCAATCAAAAATAATTAACATAATAGGAATTATAATACATATTGGTGGGAAATGGAACATGGAAGATAAACATGGTCAAATCGCCGTAACGCATGTAATCGTTTAATTCCTGCAGTTGGAATGTTGTGTAATGCCAGGAAGTAGACAGCAGCTAAATAAGAAGAAAATAACAACTAAAAACACAAGCATTTACTGCTTTAACGTGCATACACTAATGTTCAAAGTATACTATACGGAAATGTCACATCATTACCGACAGAAATAGTTACTATAATTTATTACGAATCGGGTCACACTATCATGACACATATAACGGCTCGTCACGTTGGACGCTTGTAAGGGATAGTTCAAAAACTTTTAGCTTTTGTTTAAAATCAAGTTTTCAAAATTTTGGTTTCTGTTGTTCAAGTAATACGTTCTTAGATTCTAAGGAACGAAAACCAATGTTAGAACGAAACTGAAGAACAAAGTAGTTACAACATATATACTTCAATCGAACAATAAGAACCATTTTTCGCATTTCCTTTCCCGGGCTGAGTAAAAATTCTCTAAAATTATTAAAATCAATTACGAAGTATACCTGTAAAAACAGGCTAAAAGACTATTCTATTCAGGTGTGAATGGTTGAGCGGTCTTAAAATTTTATGTCTCTGGGTTACTGACAAATTATTTAGCAAAAAAAACATAACATACTAAATAGAGCCACTGAATATCCCAGAAAGTTGAAACTTGAATAACATCTGTATTTAATGGAAATGATATATCATGATGAAACTCACTTCATTATTTTTCAATGGGGTTTTCCTTTACTTCAACACGATCGGCTAACTTATCCTCCACTGATTAAATATGCTCAAAATAGAAATAAATGACTCAACAGTCAAAAACTGTTACATCTTCATTGACTGGGTTTTTGTTGGGACATTCTCGACCACACAACAAATTCTTCAGGTTCCGAAATAGAAAGTAGTCATTGGGAGTCAGGTCTGGGATACACGATGCGTAGATGAGCATTATGAAGCCACACTCCATGATAGCAGCCTGTTATTTTAATTATTTGTGTTCGGGTGCATTGTCATGGATCAGCAACACACCCGCCGACAAGTTTCCAGGGTGTCACTGTTTAACAACGGCGCGTAAAGACATCATCGAGGAATCATAGGTATTTCCAGTAGACATTTGTTTGTGTTGTATTAATTATCAAATAGCACAAAACCTTCTTTTCCAAGAAAACTATTGTCAAAATTTTACAGCTGATTGTTACACAAAACCTTTTTTTGGAGTTGTGACGTCTTTTGTTTCTAATTCATTGACTCCTCTTTGGTCTGTGGATTGTTTTTATCACGTGGTTATTACATGTCTTGAGCAGAAGTTATCTGGGATTGCTCTAATCATGTCCAAGTTCTCTTCGGAAACACTATCAGAAAATATTCTGCTCAGGCGTCAACATTCGAGGCGCTCACCTGCAACTAACCTATGGTGTACTCAAGATTGTATGGATCATACTGCGAACTGTCGCAGTTGAAATGTCCTGTTTGTGAGCTATTACCTGGCCTTCACTGCCTATTTTGCAAACTCGTGGTCTGCACTAATTGCACATTTCATTTGAAGTAACCTCCTAACGACGCCTTGAAAATGGGTTATATTCAAATGATATCCTCTCTCACTGAAACTGCTTAACGCAAAAGTTAACCTTATATCATGGAAGTGAATTATTACCATAAACAGCAATATTCCACAGCGGATTTGTTTAGCCTTATTCCCTTTATACGCGAGGATTTTTATCATGCAAACAAGCTCTAAATTACTTATATTTACTGTTGACCCGCACGGCACTGTACTGACCATCTTCTCAATTCAAGCGCTCTTAGAAGTGTTATTTCTAACTCCCTCTGTTGCAAGCCATGTCGCGACCTGCACGTGCACAATCAGCTATGTTCCTCTTGACTAGTGCTGGTTCAACTCGAAACTGATTGACCCCCATATCATCCACAAGTGGCCGGATGCCTAGTTTCCACTGGTGATCCTTCCCTAAAGAGTCTCGGCTACATATCCCATCAGCTATGACAGCTTCCATTAAGTTAAACCACGTCCAACATTGCTTACGTTGAAGCTCTTGTCTTACTAGATTCCATACTTGATGATCGCGTACTAATTCTTCATTCCAGATCCTCATGCGTTCCGCGTGCTTTTCGTGGGTGTCTTCATATTAGTCACTGTCCTCCTCAAAGTCAATGCTTTTTTGTGCACTGATTTTATCTTAAAATTGTTGACTACCTCTTCCGAGTAATAGCCCATGACCGTATGGACATCTATCCTCAATTTCTCTTGAGAATGTGTCATCGCCCAAATATCCGGAGGAACGTGTTTACTCCCGTAAAAACTCCGTCTGCTTTACCATTTCCTGTAATTGGTTCAGGAAAGACAACCCCTTGTTCTACATTGGAGTCAAAGTTCTGATTTGGTGCATGGTCCCATTCCCTTGCGATACCAATCATTTCTTCATCATAGCCTCACATTGCTTTTCTAAGCCTCTTCATATTCCTGATTGTATCCTTGCGATGTTCAATTTTCTTCCTTAGTTTCCTCCGGGATAATTGCGGCTTCTACTGTAATCCTTTACACGATCACAGTCTCGGCGGGTGCGACTGGCACATCACGCTCTACTTTTCAGGTCTGTCCCTTTATCTTCCTCGCCAAACATTATACCTCCTTCTGGCCCACTTTTGATCCATCATCGGATCCATCGCAACTGCTCCATGTACTTTTAAGGTCACTATCCTACGCTTAAAATTAAATTGGGCGTATTATTTCGTGCGCAGGTCATTCCCAATGATGATTTCTCGCCTAAAGCCTCTCACAATAATCAGGGCAGGATGGTGGATGAGAACGATATCGACAAGAAAAGGAAGGTCGACCACACCTCGAACTCACAAAAGTTAATATATTAACAGCTTCAGCGGTACTTCCACATGTGCTTGCCATTTGACGAGGTAATATATTTTTACAGAGTACGTATAATCCTTCTGAGAAACTGGATATCTGTTCGAAATTAATTATTTTGTTTCAAACATAATGCTTGTAGGCGAGGCGCAAAGAATTACACAGAATAACGAAATCGAAAACAATATAATTTATGGTTTAAGTTACTAATAGCATACGCTGGTTAAGACATTAATTAGTTTTCCAATTGCTAAGCATGGGATACTATAACGTTAAAGAAATAGACTTTCAAATCAAATCGCGATTTCTGTAGCTTTAACAGATTTTTGTAGTTGAAACAAATATAAATAAAGAATGTTAAACAGGAAGACAAATGATGAAATGAAGTGGTCCAACGAAAATGATGTTTCAATTCAATTCGCTATAAATACGATCGTTAAAATTCAATCCCCAAACTGTACTTTAGTGAATGCATAATTTATTTACAATTTTCATTAACCATTCTAATGATTTTATTTTGGCTCCCTCTGTCAACTAATTTACCTAATATTTTATTTTTGCCTTACATTGATCGGAGGCGGTTTACAACACTCAACATATAAAAGGTGCACTACGTGTAAACTATGCTTTCCGATGAAGTTAGTAAATACATATCGGTGCAACTACTCACATGAGAAGCATAACAAAAAATATTGTAGTATAATTAATTTCCTACGATTTAAACTAATATTTTTTAATTCCAATTAAGAAGAAACCGTGCATCAAACGAAACTTATGCTAAACAACTAACATATATATCAATTAAACTAATTTTTTATAATAATTTTCTAAAACACTAAAATATATGTTCATTAAATATCTACAAACCACATATTTTGGAGAACGTTTTCTTTATGCAACGTCGAGATTAAATAAACTAGAACGCTAAGGTCTCCAAATATCCTAAATACATTAAGAATTTCGGCTGTCGAATCAAACCTTATTTCCGTAAGCTAAACATAAAAATAACATATTGTACTAGTCATATTAATCTGTCCTTCAGAAATGTATCACTTGCGACTAATTAATAAATAAAATAATATCATTTTTTAGTAAATGTAGTTTGTCTCTGAATTCTCAATTCTGCACAATCGATCGGAATACGACCGGAGTTTACGGGAAATGAAGTGAGTATTATCTGACACCAAGGATATGTGACCTACACGCCAAACCTTATTAAGCGAACGTTTGTTGCACCAAATAAATATGTCAGAGTGGAATAATCAGTTGAAGATAAATCTAGACCCCTTTAAGCATTTCCTACAATTGACAAGTAATGCTGGTAAACGCGACACCAGCAAATATGTACTTAAATCAAAATATTTTTTATTAATAGGAAAACTTACAATAACTCAACAATTAAACATATTTATACGTTCATTCACCTGCAAAAGTATGAGTGTCATCTATTGGACAGAAATATCATTCAAGACAGGCATGTGGTATTTGTGTTTGCGATGTACGCTATCTGAGTTAAGAGAGAACGTCAGTGAGTGACATGCAAAATGAATTAAGCACTTTGTGTGTCTGCCTGCCACGCGGTATGTGTGTGTCCGAACCCTACTGCGACCGAACATCGTGACGGAAAGTTTCACTGGTGTAGGTCCTTCTCACCAGACAAATGCGAAGAAACCTTCTGTAAGGCCAGGGCCGTTGATTTAAAAATCGTGGGCCCTTATCTATAACGACCGGAGCTTCAGATACGTAATGGCCATAAATAACAAATACAGTAGTATGTAGTTTCGAAGTGTGTTTCTGGTTCCGAGAGTGTGCCTCGGGTATAACCGAACGTAATTGTTAAATCCCGAGTTCAAAGAACGAATGAAGACAGAAGGCGGTTTTGTACAATTTTGAAACGAATGTCGAAGGTATGCCACTCATTGTGCCACTCAGATATGCCACTCATTGTTGCACGTGTCCCCTGTGGGTGAGTGGTAACGCTCGCTTGCGTCTAACAAAGGGGTCCCAGTGGGGGCACATGTGGGTCGGAACCCACGTAAAACTGTAGGTCCCGTCCTTAGAAGCTCTTTAGCTCGTTTAGGACGTTAATAACAATTCACGCATTGTGTCACATGTGCAGATCGTGGAAGACATTAATATGAATTCATGAAGTATTGGACTATTTATATTTATGAATGCTTGTCGACCAGAAACAACAAGATGGCACAATGAAGAAGGAACACTACGAGCCTTATCATTCAAGGTTGTCACAAGACACGCAGTAATCATCACCAGCTGAGCCAAAACCACAATTTGCCATTTTAGTTGTTCATAGTGGAATGTGTGTGTGTTCGACGTAACATAATCGAGAAAAGATGCAGACAATACAACACTTTTGTGCACTGCAGCAAGAAAAGTAAATTTGCAGGAATAACGTGTATAATAAACAGTTGGTACCGGTTTTACCTTCCGAGTGCTTCACATATCCAATCCTGGTTCTGACTTCGTATCCCATTTTACCAGAATGTGTATCTATCAACAAGCGCAGCAAATTGGTTCAACAAAAACAAGCATTTTCACATGGCTTTCCAACTGGCGTGTATGACGTTCACGCTGCGAGCCCCTGCACATAACTTGACGTACACCTACCAGTACAATCTTCTCCACCGTACAACAGTTTGCTTTGTGATCGAGGCCAGAGAACAGTCTCTCGTGATTTGATCGTGCAGTTTAATGCAATGGCCGAGTTCACGTTCGATGAGTATGCAGAAATGCTATTAATTTATGGCGAAGATCATCGTCATGGAAGGCGCGCGCGTCTTCTTTACGCCGAGCACTTTCCACATCGTCGAGTACCGTCACGTACTATCTTTGCTAGACTAGAACGTCGGCTTAGGGAGAGAGGTACCTTCACCGTCAACAGAATCTACTGTGGTGCTCTGAGACGCGTACGAACCCCGCAGTTTGAAGAGGATGTGCTTCGACGAGTGGAACGGGATCTTTCGACGAGCACCCGACGCATGGCACGTGACTTGAGGGGAAGCAGTACCACTGTTTGGAGGGTTCTCCACCAAAAACACTTGCATCCATACCATATTGCATGAGTTCCAAGTCTTGGTCCAGCCGATTTTGCGCCACGTGTAGTCTTGTGTTAGTGGATACTTCAGCGCTGTGCAGAGAGTCCTGCATTTTTCCAACTGATACTCTTCACTGACGAGGCGATCTTCTCTAGGAATGGTGTGTTTAACTGTCATAATAGCCACATGTGGGCAGTCGAAAATCCTCATGGTGTTCGAGAGAGCGCATTTCAGGAACGATTCAGTGTGAACGTATCGGCCGGCATCATAAATGGACGATTAATTGGACCATATCTTCTCCCAGCACGTCTCACCAGTGCCAACTACTTAATCCTTTTAGAGGAGATACTGCCGGAGTTACTGCAAGACATTCCTCTTGGAATCCGACAGCACATGTGGTTTCAACGCGACGGTGCGCCTCCCCACTTCACACGGACTGTCCTAGATCATTTAAACACTTCCTTTGGAGAACAATGGATTGTCCGTTGTGGTCCAAGAGCATGGCCACCACGCTCGACTGACCTGACGCCACTGGATTTATTTCTGTGGGGTCACATGAAGACGTTGGATTATGAGACCCCGGTAGAGTCGGAGGAAGATCTCATGGCACGCATTGCAGCCGCGGCTGAAGAAATCCGAGACATGCCAGCCGTTTTCGATCGCGTCTATGCGAACATACGTCGTCGATGCGAGGCATGCATCGTTGTTCGTTGGCGTTCCTTCCAGCAGCTCTTGTAGTACATGTCGCTTCATTCAATGGACTCCCCA
>JAGDQP010010301.1:0-26217 GCA_022664845.1 Lepisma saccharinum
ATATATATATATATATAGAAATATACACTTTCATATCGTACCGATCTCAATAGGTATATTTTCTTCGAAATCTACCTAAAAAACGAATTGTCTAGGTCATGTAGTGTCTAAGGAATGATTGATTGCAATAGTACTGTTACTTTATCGACACGGTGTATTATTTTCCGAATTGTTTGAACGGCAACTAAACAAAAGTTTATATTTCATTCGATAAATTGTGCAAGTATGTTATTTTGAACTCCTGGGTCTTTTATAATTGAGTGCCTCACTGTCAGTGTGAAAACGTCACATCCCAACTCTAAGTAGCTTTGAGATATTTTGCAGCCTTCTCACCAAAGTCCAAAGACACAAGCATACATTAAAACACAAACAGCTTGTGACGAAATTATTTATTCTCACTCATTTTCACGTGTTAACTGATAACAAAATTGTACATTGCTGGCGGAAATACATTGACGTAGGGTTAGAATATATCGTCGCCTAACAGATCCATTTTGATTTATTCCTTAAAACGCTGTCGTTTTGATATACTTCCTATTTATGGATTGAATCCCTTTCAATTTTGTTACCTTTCCAAACAATACTTACTATGAGGTCTAACAAGTCAGTTTAATTATCACAATAGTTTCAGTGAGTTTCTACGTTAAACACATTTACCTAAACTATCTTAAATATTTAAATATATTTTCATGTTTGAACGAAAGATCGTATGAAGAAAAACATGTTAATTAACAATGAAGAAATGATTTAAATATAAACTACACAAACATTAAATATATACGAACAAAAATGTGTTTAAAAGTCATTACATTATCAGTATATAAATGATATGTAAAAATCGTGAAAGTTGTGTAAATTTCTGAAAAAATATATTTCATTTGAACATGCAGAGGATAGACAATTCTTTTATAATTATGTTTGAATACTTCTCCAATTGCTGCTTTAGCAAATATGAATATTTTTGGACTTGGATTGAATTCTCTAATAATCGTGTTGACCAATTTTATGCCATGCATGGACCAAGGATGGCCAAATGGATCCAGATCCGGGTTTCGGATATCCAGATCTAGGATATCTTGGGCATGGACACATCATCGTAGCCTTTCCTAATTCGTACGTATTTTGGGTAATCTTTTAGGCTACCAAACAATGTCTTCTGTCGTTTTTTGGTTTTCATTTTGGAGTGTTGAGAAGGGTAGCTAGGGAGAACAAGATCATAGAGAGACAGAGATAGAACAAATTGCTGAGTTTTATATGGATTGCAAGACTAGTGTTTTTGAAACCAATTATTCGACCCTCCCCAATTTTGCCCGCATCGATCACCAATACATATATTGGAGTGGCAAAAGGAAAACAAATAATTGACAGAACCTTTTTATATCTTCTAACGCCATCCTCCCCCATCTCCAACCCAGCTATATTCACACATGTTCCTACCCTTTTGCCCTATGACGTGGTTGTTCGTTCACTATGCAATAAACATTGTATTGTTAAAAGGAAAGAACATAAACATATCCTCCTCCCTCCTCTTTAAGCGTGCAGACATGTAAAAAAATAATCGCTTTCCCAGATTCATTTGCTTTGAGAAAAAATTCAAAGATGTTTAAAGATGTTCCTATCAACTACCTTTGAACAAGAAAACGACAACAATCAAATACAAAACTATCTCTATAAAACGTTATTTAGAGTTTCAGTTACATTGAATCTCAGGCCGAGATAAGGTAGGCAGAGGATTGGGGAGGTATGTGTCCAGGGCCTTTAATAATTTACCATCCCGGCATCGCAGTCTCAGATGCAACATAATAACGAAGTCCATATACTGGGTCTTTCAGTCTGCAACCGAAATCGCACGAATCCATGGGATCGGATATCCAAAATTCCAAAGATCCGAGTTCGTTCGGATTTTCGGATCTGGATCTGACTTCCGGATCTCTGGACAAACGGATCCGGACCTGAGCTTCGGATATCTGGATCAGAAATCCGTATCTGGCCATTCCCAGCATAGACATATAATTTTAGTTATGTCTTTCAAATTATAAAGCGGATTATAGTTAAGTTCTGTACCATATATGATTAGAGTATTGTGCTGTACTATGAAAAGTATTTCTTAAAAACGAAAATGAAAAACTTATCTGTGCAGCTATAAACAATTTTCTTAAAAATGAAAAATCAACGTTTCCACTTAATATGAAATAAGAACATACAGGTTTGGAAATAAAACTACTAGGGCAAAACGGGCTAATAAGTACCAGGGATAATAAGCACGCGAATTCTTTTTTCTTAACCAGCACAAAAAATGCTTTAGAAAAACATGCAATTAAGTGATTCTTCATTGCTTACATTTATTGAGCACGAAACTAAGAGATCTAATTGCGATCTCACTTTCATCCAGTGGTAAGGATATCTGTAGCTTGTAATTTCCACAATGACATTTCAGTGTCAATAATTTTATAGGTAAGTAATAATTCATTTGAGTGGCTCAGAAGCAAATGGATGGCACAAGTAACATTTAAAAAAATAGAAAAAGTTTGAGTGAGTCTTTTACATATACCACGATATATCATGATTATGTGACACAAAATATGCTCAGACACTTTGGACCTTAATGTGTTTTGTACGTACAACACATGGAGTTTGTGTCGCACGTATAATTTGTGTTATAAATAAAGAGAACAGTCAATTAAAATATAATAAATCCAATGTCCCTTGTACCGCCTTGCTTCTGAACTCCTGATTCATATTTATTTGATTTCGAAGGTTGAACTTATTTTTGTATGCATATTTAAGATCAGAAACAATTTTATAAATTCAAGTTCAGAAATAGTTTTGTAAATTTACGTCAATATGAATGTCGTTTTAAATGTCGTCTTGTTCATTGTACTTTGTATCTGCGAGTTGCCTGCGTATATAAGTTGTGTGAGATGTAAAAGAGTTTACACCATAAAGAAAATCTATTGGATAACACAATAAAAAGACATAGAGAGACCATTATTTTGTGTTAGACCCTCCCTCAAAATTAAGCGTGTAATATTAATCCTTAAAAAGTCATATGTTTTTCCCTAAAAGATGCCGCCAAAATGAATTCTTGCTGTTCCTCTCCTTTGTATTAAACGGTTCCTTTCATCATCAACCAGAACTAACTTGGAAGGTTCAATTTTCTACATAATTTATTATTATCTTTTTGCTTTGTCGCAACATTTATAAAATATTTGGAGGGTTCTAGAAGTTCAAAATAATTGAGAAGATAATAGCTTCTTTTTTCTTCAACTTCAGTTCTGCTAAACTGTGAAAGTTGGAAATCAGTCTTAATGGACAATTGCTGTCACAAAGCAAACCGTGTAGCGTCATACCACCCCACAAAAAATATGATTTCAGTGATGTGAAAACAATCTTAACTGCCTAACCTTTCTTTTATATTAATATCTTTCACGTGATAGTGACAATTAAAGGGGTATAAATTGACCTACCTTACTTACATAGAAGTTCGTCTGTTCTGTCAAATCAAGATACAAAAAATTGGCTAATATATTTACGAAATGTACTGCAGACATATATTTTTGTTGCGATCAATAATTCCTGAGTTTCCTTAGAAATTCTGTACATTCCCATGTGATTGGAAAAAACTATAAGTTTATCCTCCAAAAATATACAAAATAATAATGGTTTAGAGCGATCGGGATTCCGTTATTTTCATCAAATCGCCTTTATTTTCATTAAATTGATAAAATAAACAATAATTCCAATAACCAAATAAACTAAGGGGGCACTAGATTATTGGAAGAATCATGTTATTTTATAAATTAGGACATATTGCGGATATCGTTGTTGACGTGTTTCTGTATTAGATGTTATTTAACCAACATTCTCACCTAAGAAAACTATCAGAAATTTGGTAGATGATCGTTAACCCATATACGATAGTGCAAACGTTAACTAAATTAACTGACCATTCAGATAGCTTTGCCGATAATTGAAACATCCTATGTTAAAAGGAACTATGTCCAAATAATAAATTTTCACTTTTCTTATATGCTTGAATCTATCAAACTATGTTAAAAAGAACTGCGAATGACCTTTCGATCATATAAATTCTATAAAATCAACATGCACGGCATTGCATGTAGATTGTAGACAAGTTCTCCGCGTCACAATGCATGTTATACAGGAACAAGAGTTTTCGGCGAAATCGGCGATTTCGAGGCCCCGCAAGAAGAAAAAGATTAAAGATAGGAATATCAGCTTTCAAAGTTAAGGACATATGGCAAATATGTGCAGGTGTGCAAAAATTCATATTCGTAACTTGAAGCATATTCGAGTTGTGGACCCCTGAAATTGCGTACTTTAGGCTGACTCTCACTGACTTACTCACTCATCATATTGTTTAGGGTGTTCGGAATAAGCTAGAAACATGAAATTTGGCATGAAGGTGGAAGATGATAAGTAGGTAAAGCAAAAATTCCTACATTTTGAAAAAATCGCCATCTTGTATTCAAAATGGCCGCCAAACGTAAAATTTCAAAGAATACACAGCCTAAACGGTTGAAGCTAGAAAAACGAAATTTGGTACGAAGGTACATCACCGCTAGTAGGTTAAGAAAGTATTACAAAATCTTGGATCCAAAATGGCCGCCAAAACGAAATTTCCATAGAATGCACAGCCTAAACGCCTGGAGCCAGAATAACGAAATTTGGTATGGCAGTACATCATTATTAGTCGGTTAGGAAAATATTACAAAAGGTCTGCAAAGACGCCATCTTGGATCCAAAATGGCCGCCAAAATAAAAAGTAAATAGAATACACAGCCTAAACGGCTAAAGCTAGAAAAACGAAATGCAGTATGACGGTACATTATCGCTAGTAGCTTACGAAAATATTACAAACTGTCTTCAAAGACACAATTTTGGATCCAAAATGGCAAACCTCAGAATCCATTTTCCACACCATTTGAGCTAAAGATACGAAATTTGGCATAAATCTTTATTATCAAGAGTAGTTTAGGAAAATATTACATTTTGGAAAAGTCACCATCTTTAATTCAAAATGGCAGCCCAAAAACCATTTCCGCATCGTTCGAGATAGAGAAATGAAATATGATACGAAGGTGTACCATAACGATTAGGTCACGACAATATAAGAAAACGTAGAAAAAATTGCTATCCCTAATCCAAAATGGCCGCCCAAAGCCCATTTTTAAAACCACTGAAGCTAGAGAAACGAATTTGGTTTGAAGGTGTCCCATTACGAGTAGGTTACAGGCGCGAAACCCCCGATAATATGAGGAAGATCTGCACCATGGAGGCCAACCCCCGGAGAGTCTGGTTACAACAAAAAGGTGCAGCGAAGCGAGTAAACATATATCGTCATCGGAACTGCATGTTTTTTTTTTTACTTTTCATAAAAAAACTGCATGTTTTTTTTTTTTTTTTTTTTACTTTTCATGTTTTGGTACCAGTTTATAGTTCTGTGTACTGTGCATACTCTAGATATATGATGTGGAAACAACTTCTACTTGATTTTAGATATAGCACCTTTTCAGTACCTAAATTGTATTCCAGACTTTAGTCGAGATATCGTTTTTTTTTTCTTTCTTGAAAAAATGATAGCCACATAGGGATACTGCAGTTCCGACAACAATATTGTACACGTAGAAAAAACTGTGAAATCCGAGAAAAAACACCAGAGGTGCAAAAAGTTCAGCCAACTTCTTCAGCCCTAAAATGTGGTGAAATGGAAGATGTATAAGCAAAGTTCCTCGGCGACAGCATGTAAGAGGAACACTGGAAGTTGGCGCGAGGTGGCAAGGTTCATGATCCTCAAACCATAAGGCTGGTGGTGGCTCGAAACCCACACAGACACCACCACCAAACCTAAGGCTAGAACATCATAAACCTTGCCACCTCGCGCCATCTTCCAGGGTTCCGGCGTGTCCCACAAAATTTTGCGCGTTACAAAACGTCAGCACTGCCAGAAGCATGTTATACAGGAACAAAAGTTTTTGGCGAAATCGGCGATTTCGAAGCGTCGTAAGAAAAAGGATATTAAAGATAGGAATATGAGCTTTCAAGGTTAACGAGATATAGTAAATATGTGTAGGTGTGCAAAATTTAATATTCGTAACTTGAAGCATATTCGAGTTGTGGACCCCTGGAATTGAGTATTTTAGAGTTACTGATTCATAAACTCACATTCACTTACTCATATTTTAGTGTTCGGGATAAGCTAGAAACATTTAGGTGAAACATGAATTTTGTCATGAAGTTGGAGGATGATAAATAGGTAAAGGGAAAAAATTCCATCATTTTGGAAAGTATTCATAATGGCCACCATCTTGTATTCATAATGGCCGCCAAACGTAAAATTTCTAAGAATACACAGCCTAAAAGGCTGGAGCTAGAAAACGGAAATTTCGTATGAAGTTACATCATCTTTAGTAGGTTAAGGAAATATTACAAAATCTTGAAAAAGTTGTAACCTTGGATCCAAAATGGCCCCAAACTGAAATTTCTATAGAATACACAACATAAACGGCTGGAGTTAGAAAAACGAAATATAATATGACGGTTCATATTAGTAGGTTAGGAAAATATTACAAAATGTATCCAAAGACACAATCTTTGAACCAAAATGGCGTACCTCATAATCCATTTTCCACATCGTTTGACCTAGAGATACGACATTTGTCATACATGTGTATTATAAAGAGTAGTTTAGGAAAATATTACATTTTGAAAAAAGGCGCTATCTTTGATTCAAAATGACAGCCCAAAAACCATTTTCCACACCGTTCGAGATAGAGAAATGAAATATGATATGAAGGTGTACCATCACGATTAGGTCACGACAATATAAGATAATGTTGAAAATGTCTCCATCTTTAATCCAAAATGGCAGCCCAAAACCCATTTTCCAAACCACTGAAGCTAGAGAAACGAAATTTGGTATGGAGGTATACCATCACGAGTAGGTTACAATCAATGGGGCAAACCACCGGGGGTATGAGGAAAATCTGCAGTATAGGGGCGCAGTCCCCCAAAACTTCACAAGTTGTGGGTGCAGTGTACTGGAAGTGTATTGTAAAGCGCCAGCGAAGCAAGTATATTGTAAAGTGACGTGAATTATGCCACAAAGTGTATATAAAACCCTTGCTACCACAACATGCGAAAAACACGTGCTTTTTGTTTACAAACAAACAGTAGTAAAGGCAAAGTACGTAGTATAAGTAAAAACACGTGCTATGACTTGTAAACAAATAGTAGTAAAAGACGGACGAAGCCGACTACAGCAACCAAAGAAGGACAATAATGCAAACAACATCTAAAACTGCAAAAGTAAAGCAAAATAAAACAAAATAAAAACGGTTAAGCTACAGCAAAAGCAACTATTCCACTTCCAGGAATAGTCACGTCCACTCTCCTCTTCCTCACCTTGGTCGGATTCGCTACGTAATACGCCAATCGTCACTTACCGCCTAATCTGCTACAAAATAAACAAACTCCCTAAGTCCAGATCTGCTACGAGATTGGACTCTCAAAACTTCATTTCTCTACTAGGTAGCAAACCTCTACTTGGGCCAACTGTTGCCAGGCAACAAGCCGTTATTTGGGCCAACATCAACTGCAATAAAAAAAAATAATAATTGAGATACTTTGTACCTCAAAGTTAAGTCTCAATAGTTTTGTACGAAAAACTCTTTCTATTAACTTTACAAACTGTATTTTTAATGAAATGTAAAACAAAAACACCAGTCCTTTCATTCACTCTACCTACCAAATAATAAATTATTCAGTAACGGCGCCAAACTTAGTTAAACTAGGCGATTAAAGGCAATTAAGGCGCCCCCTAAAAACATTACGTGGTAAAGCTATTATTTTAAATTAAATAATCGCGCCAGTCTTTTTTAAGCACTACAATTCATCTTAACGTAAAATTCAAATTATATTCCTTCAGCAATAAACATATAAACACAATAAACCACAAGGAACACTGGGACTTGGCGCGAGGTGGCAAGGTTCATGATCTTCAAACCATAAGGCTGGTGGCGGCCCTAAAACCCACGACGCCCACCACCACCAACCTAAGGCTGGAAGTCGAATGTTAAGGAAGCGTTAAGTCCATTTAACGCTTCCTCACAGCGCCAGAGTGTTTCACCAACCTCCCTCAAGGTTAACAGCTCCTCAAACTCGCCCTTAACTTAAGGAGGCGATTTTCCTCCTTTAACTGTTTAACGCGACCTTAAATTACGTAGGAATATGGCGGACAACTATGCTGATTATAGTGTATCATTTATATTTTCCTAAATACGTATCCTTGTACTTTCGGAAATAACGTTGCTCTCTTACCTAGCAATGTAAATATGATGGTCGATAATGTTTATACAATAAATACTTAAGAAGATGCATTCTTTGGGCAATTTTACAGGCAACACATTTGTGTGCAATGTATAATGTGTAAATAACACAGTAGATTATAGTTTCCTTGGTAGAACACTTTCCAGTAATGCACGTGTATATATACAATTTACAAAACTGCTTCAGAAAGGGGTGGGCAATGCATTTGTTTCTTTTGAACTCTTGGGTTGTAGTGACTATTACTAGTTATATAACCATGACTTTCCACATTAAAACTACATCTTAGTCAAAGTTACTCATAACATTGAGTATAGCCGTCGGGAATAATTAAGGGAAAGCACTTCATAAGTAGAACGTCTCGTACAAAGCTCCCTTGTACACTATTTATAAGGTGATTCCATTGTGGATGTAATCAGCTATACATTTTCACCCTGTCTTGCGCAAAAGAACTGCAAACATAATGCGCTCATATGTGTACATAGAGCATTGAGATGCTTTACTATTCCCTTGAATGCTAAACCTCCTTAACTACAGACAAAACGTAATTCATATCCATTTTTTAATAGATCACAAGCCAAATCTAGCAAAACGAGTCTGTATTTATCGGAATAAAGAGAACATTGCAATTAACTGTAATTCTTTCTGTAAGTTACTTCTGTCATATGGCATTGAACTACTCATTTCTAATATAGTTATTTGTATTGTTTCGGTTCCGTACAATGCAGAAGAATGTGATGCAAAATCAAAGAGTGATGTGAGTACACCAACACACATGCACCCGTGAAAAAGTCTCCTTGCATTCATGCCCATCCCACTTGATTTTGTATCACTCTCTGCATTGGATGCAACCAAAATATTTACACTGGAAGTACATTCACCCACCATATAACAGAAGAAGCTAAATAAAGAATGTCTTAATTAACTACGTAAGTAGGTAAGTTACGAAGGGAAAGAATGGGTGAAATTCCGCAGAGCTGATACAGCCACTGTAGCTTTAATTGCAAACATTAAAAAAAGGGGTTGTGTAAAATAACCTAACCTAACCCACTGTAACTTAGTAAACAATTAAAAAGAATGAACATAAGGTAATTTGATCGGCTCTGCGGAATAAAATACGAAAGAATTAAAACAATCCGTATCAACATACTCGAGGAATGTGTTTATAAAGCTATTAGCTTTAGCTTCATCTGCCTCTATTTGCACGGTGTCGAAACTATACAAGGTGATCGTACCAATGGTTGATCAAATAAGTAAAATTTCAAGTGTAAACAAGAACTGACGTTGGGTTAACTTCAAACTTGGGTCGTCCGTTTCTAGTAAAATTTTGAAAATTTACCGTCAAGAAAACAATGCGCTCTTAATTGTTTCACGAACTGCGTCCCAAATCTTACAACAATTTCATTATTAATATCATCATTATTATTACTCGAGTCGGCTAGGATTTCGAATCTATTGGAGAGTTCGAGTTGGTAATCTGCTTTTATGGTCGGATTATTTAATCGTTTAACTTCGAATTTAAGTTGTTTTGACCCCTCGCTTTCTCTGTTCGCGATGCATAACTTTCCCTTACTTTTGTGATCACTTATTGATGGTCGGTGTCACCTTCCGCTCCTCTGTACGACCTAACATCCATTATGTTGAGGTGTCTTCGTCTGTCTACTAATACGTGTCTAGTTGAGAGTTTTGCCGTCCGGAGTTTCCCATGTTTATTTATGTACATTTTTGTGTTCAAAGTACGTGCTCTTTGCCAGTAGGTTTTTCGAAATCGCGAAAGTTATCAGTATTTCTCCATTGTTGTTGGTCTTTTCGTGAAGGCTGTATTTGCCTATAGTAGGTCTATATTTTTCTTCTCTCCCTACCCTTTCATTGAAATCAACCAACACAATTTTCGAATTATACTTCGCAATTTGGTCAAGCAGCCTTTCTAGCTCATCGTAGAATATATCTTTGTCGTTATCAGTAGCCACCTCGGTCGGAGCATAGACATTTAATAAAACCATGTTGCCCCGTCGAGAACGTATCGTAAAGTACGATAGTGTTTCGTTTACGAACTCTATATTCTGAACTGCCTGAAGGATATTGTTCTTAATGAGGAATCCTATTCCGAAATCGTGAGACTGTGTTCCACCATAGTAGAAAGTGTACTTACCCTGTGGGATGCTATCTTGAACCTCCCACCGAACTTCTTGTATCGCTAATATGTCTAGCTAGTACTTCTCGGTCTCGTGTACCGCCACCTGAAGAGCGCCCATTTAGTATAATGTTCGTACGTTCCACTTTCCTATTCTAAGGTCTTTCTTAATCCTGTTCTTGGAGGCCCCTGAAGCAGTTCAAGAACGGAGATTCGAATGAGGGTCTAGTTTACCTCCGGAATATTTTACCCCAGGAGAATCCATGAACCATCTGTTACTATTTCTTGACATGTTTTAGCGGAGTAGATTTGTCGGCTCTACGACCTCGCAATAGAGGTAGACATTCAAGATGTGGTCCTCTGTCCATCTCTGAGCCCTGCCGATGTCACTCATCTTCAGCCTCGGAGTGGTAATTGTGATGCCGCTTGCCCTCACCATGATATTTTTGTACGGGGTTATCTTCTCCTAGTCTTTGTAGATCCCTCTACAAACTGCAAGGCAGCGCTCATAACAGAACCAGAAAACTAATACTTCATTTTCTAGAATATAATTTCTGTGACAACGTTTTTTTTTCTATCTTAGATCCTTTTAACATTGGAGGATTAAATTATTATTAACAAAAAACGTAGGGAAGGAGAAAGCATTTTGAAATGTAATGCGCCCACCTCACGGAGCACAAGTACGTTTAATTGGCATCCTTTGATCACATCCCTGCCATCCATTTTGTGTCCATAGGACGTCCAAAGTAGACTCGATGATTACGTTCAGTTTATTATGGACGATTATGAGGTACGATTGTGGGCAAATATGGACTTTCCAGTAACATGATGACCTGAGTTAAAAATGCTTAAAAGTAATAAATTAAACATTACGTGCTGAGGGATATTTGAAAATAAACTTCCTGCAAGTGGGACACGAACACAGATCATTTCATTAGAAACCCAGTGTCTTACCGACTTAGAAAAAAAAATCTCTATTTTCGTTTATTTTCCTCTAACATTACATTTAGTTATACGATTGCGACCTTTATCTTACGTATAACCTACATTAAAATCAGACACACACGAACAATCATGCCCTAGGCGGGATTCGAACCCATGATCTTGGGGTCAATGACCTAGCAGCGTTCCGCAAACTGTGGTCCGGACTACAGGTGATCCTCGAGGCCTGCCCTTTGGCAATGTCGTAACAACCTTCATACAAATAATGGCAGTAGCTATTGTTCTTAAGGCTCTGAAATTTTTTTTTTCTAGTGTACTATTTCTATCTTACACTGAAAATTCTTCAACATTTACCCAAATATTTTAGAGTTACGAGACGCTTTGAGAAGTGAGGAAAAATAGAATATAATGAAGTGAGAAGAAAAAGCATAGATAATCGATTGTAATATGTACTAATGGAACAGAAGAGATGAAAAATGTTGTGGATAGCACTTTTTACTTAACGCAGAAACTAATTATCTTCATTTGCTGTTCAAAACGGAATTCGAACTCTGATTTCCTTTCAATTGTTCTGTTTTATTCTACACTAAAGGAAGAGCATGGAAGCTCATTACAAGTTCAAACTTGTGGTTATACATGGAGTTATACATTCAAATATTGTCTAATTAACACTCAACCAAGTGTAACAACTTTTTTCATCATTAAATGAGTCAAAAGAATTCTGTTTCTCTGCGTTCCATTTTTTCTCTTTCTCCTCTTTCAAATTAATTAAAGGAAATCTATGAATCAGTAGTGCAGAAAAACTTGATTGCATGATTTAAGAGGAAAAGGTCACAGGCGATATTCATTCAGCTTTTAGTATAATTGAAGCCAGAAGCTATTTAATTTATTAACCAGAAATTCCTCTCCCCCTTTCTCTTATTTCTTTCTTCCTCTCTTTTCTTCCCATTTTTCTTTATCCTTCATTTCTTCCGTATCGTATTTAACAAGATATTTGTTTTGTTCTCTTCGTTGCCATTGGTATATTATCTTAAGGGTGGCTCAAACACTTGTATAACAATTATTAATTACTTTGTAACAATTAAATACATAGTGAAGACATGTTGTGTCTCGTAATGAATAATTAGATGACAAAAATGTACACCAGGGATACTTGTCTCAATGTTCTAGAAAGTATTAGAATACCCAGAGTTATTTCTTCGAAATTCGTGCATTGTTTTCTTATTGATAAGCAGTTCCAACTACTCTGCACTGAACCTTGGAGAACTACTACTAATCAATCTCTGGACTGAACACAAAATAAGATGATCGTTTTCTTGAAAAGGCAATAAGTTCTAGACTTTTCTATCAATTGAGAAAATGACGCGAGAATTACAACTTGAATTGTCATCAATGATTATGTCACTGATTAGCTAAATAGCAGGACTTAAAAGATGCATTGAAACTAGCAACCATTGCCAAAAAATAAGATATTAAAATTTTGGATTTTAACTAACTCATGGAGTACAGTTAAATGAGAAGAGGAGATTAGATTTCAAATATTGTATGGTAAGATTCATAGGAGTACTTGTGGAATGAATCGGCTGCATATAAATTCTATTAACTATGAATATCGTTTTCATAGTGTGTTTTATTGAGATAACTGCAAAGTACAGGTATACATATTTGGATGTATATGAGACTATGTATTCAGATACAGTTAAAAATGGACATATAAATACTATACACACACAGGATCATTAGAAAACGAGGAAATCGTTTGTGCAACTGAACGAAAAGCTAACGAAAGAGTAACAGAAGAGAATGTCACCTACAGTATAGGGTGATGGCCATCAAGTACGCTATCTTTAATTCAACCTCATAATATCCTTGTAATGAATCAACTAATTAAAATTGGATGTCACTAAACACAACATGTATATACGTGTAAAGGAATTATATCTATTACGAATCAACGAACTATCATTATCACTAAAATCCACCTCACTTTCATCGCTGGTATTACATTGTTGTTGATCTGGTGCGCACTTTACCGTCCACTATTGTCACTTGCAATGAGAATACACTTGAAATTCTTGCTATCTATGATGATTCTGGAGGTACCAGCGATTTAGTCTGATTCTTTATACGTTCAGTTTCCCTTCTAATTAGAGCCTCTCTTTTCATTCCATAAGCCTAATTAAGTTCACTTTCCGAAAAATGTCGAAGACGGCCGAGGATTTTCTCACAATATTACGTTTCCATAAATCTCGGGTTTCGTTTAGCAGTAAGGCCAACAATACGAGTACAAATATTGAAACATCACTATGAAAAGTCAGATGATTCAAAACGTTGTTTATACTCATTTTTCCCATTGCTACCATCTAGAACCCTTTGAAAAGCATGTGTAATAAATCACTAGCTGTAACGTTTCCTTTCAAAACATCCGTTTGGACTTGGGCAATTCGAGAGATCGTGTGATTGAGTATAGCTTGCAACTTGATCTCTGCT
The DNA here is from genome assembly GCA_022664845.1 of Lepisma saccharinum. NCBI lineage: Eukaryota > Metazoa > Arthropoda > Insecta > Zygentoma > Lepismatidae > Lepisma > Lepisma saccharinum. The sequence goes on from JAGDQP010010301.1 coordinate 13,913, forward strand.
GATGATTCTGTAATACTTATACATTCGCAGTTGGAATAACATTCTAATTTTTGTTTCTTAACTGCATCCTAAGAAGTGAATATACATTTGATTTTTTGTTCATTAACCACTTCTTGTGGAGTCCTATTTCGATTATGACAGGTAATTCTTAAGAAAAAACGCAAGTGCTTCATCCGCTGTGTAGGAGTGGTATTCTAGTCGACATATATGACTTCTTCACTTTCTTGTTCTGGAAGGTGTTGGCCATCTAGTCCCTTTCATCTGGTTAATTGTGCAACATCTCACCTTCCTGGAAGGCGAAGTGAATACCGGACTGCGAAAACAATTTTCTCATCTGCATGCACATCCACGAATTTTCACACGTTTGTCCCTGTCTGAACATACTTTAAATGGTCTTCCTCTCGATGTTGAATGATCAGACATTTCTTCTTCCACTAAGAATTACACATGTCTTCACTTTCTGATGTAGAGACAAAGTCCTTTGAAGCAACTTCTCATAGTCACATAAGAGCCACGTTTCATTCTGTTTTGTTTCCACTGTTTGTTGAAATGGACATAAAACACTGAACTATTTGATTTACGCACACTCACGAATCTCATCAAAATACGCATCAAATCCTAATATCTGAGTGGCATATGATTGCAGTGACTGTTTTGTCTTCATTTTATTTAGGAGCGCGTCAGAGAGCTCTTGGTGTGTAACTTGGTTACCCTGCATCATCATCGAAAAAAAAATCATATATCTATATATTTTTCCACACCTTTCCACAGTATGACGTTACTACAGTCCAATGTATACAAGATACACTACACAGAATCGTTGATTTTTATTGTGACAGCTCTTGACACACGTTTTATAGGTCTGTTTGAACTTATTATTTTATTTTAAAAAGCAACAGTCAGTTCTCACATGGATGTATTATACATGTTTCAGTAAAGCATTGAATGGTGAAGAACGATCGCTCAACATCTCAACATCACGTGAATATTATATTCAACCATGTATTATTCTACATCAGCAAGTTTCAATGAGTACAGCCATCTAGTAAACATCTATATCTGAGTGTCACGTAGCATCACTGCCGCGCGTCAATACGCAAAGAAACTTGAACTCTCTCTAAAATAGCCACAATAGGTTACCAAAAACGTTGGAAGTACGTTTTCTTGGTGACAGTATGACGCCTTGGATATTAACAAAGATATTTTCAAGAACAAAACTTTAAAACTAGAAAATGAAAAATAAATATATATATATTTTTTAGCTAGATTTGCGTTTTCGCCCACTATATATCGTCCCCATTCAAGTGACAGTATCAGTAATGTTTTATTTTAATATATTTAGTAAAAGAAAAAGTACCCCTTTGCGATGCAATTAGTACACACCGTGAATGGTACATGGGGAATGTAGAGGTAGTGCTACACATATTCTAGACCAACGAACTGAGGTAGAGTGGCCTTTACATCACACGAATACCAAGGACACCCTGGTTTACAATTTGGTAGCAGGCTGAGTGCATCTCAGAGCGCCAAGCATCGAAGCGCTAAAGAAAAAAGGAGAATCTCCAGCGTTCTGGGCCGGATTTGAACCAGCGCCGTCCGATTCGTAGTCAGACGCCCGACCGCCTGAGTCATAGCAACTCCTTTCATATATTTAGTAATGCCAAAAATAGCTCAGTTGTGTGATCAACTTGAAAAACTCAAATATTATGCAGTCATCATTAATCCAAAGTGAAAGTGTTCATTTTTCGCCATGAGAGAATACATACAACACCACAGAGAAACTTGACCAAGTTTTGATTCCTACCTGAACTTGAAATGAACACATTTCCGTGAATTTCTTAAAAATATTTACTAGCATTATATGTGAGAAATTGAAACCTAAGAAAATGTTACCATGTTTCACATCAAGTACAGATGCATATAAACAACTAAAAGAGTTTTCATTTTTCTTTTCAGCTGTCTAACTAGCCAGGGTCTTTAAGTTACAACTGATTTCCACTTCACACGTGAATGAAAATGAGAGCTTTTGAAAACCTGAAAGCGCTGCAAAGGAAAAAGAAGCAGTTGAGAAAGCAATCTGCTTTTTTTCTTACTTTTAACTACTTACGAGTAGGATACCTAAAATATTCAAAGTTTCAAATAACACGAAGATTCTGAACGAAAGTTCATGTGGTCACTTTAAATGGAATAACTCTGGAGAGTGCTTTAACTGAAAAGCTACTGAGGCAAATAAAAACGACAAGTTCTTTCCTTTATATTTAATATGATATATGTTTTCATATTTGAGCAAGATTGTATGCTTTAAATAGAAACTGCTTCACTCACAAGAAAATGGAATGAAAGGCGAAAATAGCGTAAAGAGAATTGGATATATAGATATTTATAAAATCGTGAGGATAAAATAAGGGAGAGCGTAAGAAAATACAATGTAAATCGTGTTATGGGAAGTCAAAGAAAGCATGAAATTGAAGAAAACCAAACAGTAGCTCGTTATACACTAAAAGCATTCGATGGTGGCAAAAAGATGTAATGGAACCATATCCAGAATCAAGGAGGAAAGTATAAAGGTATTTGGAAATTTCTATAGGAAGTTGTACTCCATATCTTAATTACCTACAATTCGATATGATATTATCCTATTTGCTCCAAGGGCAGAAGAATTTCAAACTTGAATGGAAGAATTGTATAATAGGATTTTGTAAATAGGATTCAAAAACAATTTAAGAAAATAAATAAATAAATAATAATATTCAACGAGCATTGTGAAAAAAAAGGAAATTCATCGAGGGAAAATTTACGTAGTTGATAAGGGTAGCTAGAAACATCCAATAACAAGATGACTGAGCAAATAAATAGGAGGATATAAATAGCGTAAAGCTCGTTTGGAGGATTAAAATTTATTTAAAAAAAAAAAAAGATACTTAACTATATCTCAAGCGTAAACTACAGATTTCCTTTAAATGAGAACATAACTTTCTTTTGGAGTGACTGGTAGACAAGGCTATTTGAATTACAGAAGTAAAATTCTACAGATTGTTACGCACATGTTGACAAAATGTGTGTGGAATGGAAAACATTACGTATGAAATACGATATCGGCCAAATGCAAGGAAATTACCAGTTGGGCAGTATTTTGTAAACTTAGCAAACGACAACAAGCTAATCTCTTTACGATCGATAGCAACTAAATAGCAATAGCCACAGTTTCCATATTTTGTGGGATAATCACACCTATCATCTTTAGGCTATAGAAATAAGTGACAGGTGGCATGGTTTTAATGGTAACTGTATTTCAATCAAAAATAAAAATTAGTGACGTTTAAGAAATGCATCTTTTACCCAGCAAGCGGAAGTGGGTTGAAGGGTTTAGTGAGGCTGAAGTATGGAAGATTGTTCTCTCTAGCACCATATAATTTTTTTTCTTGATATTGGGTTAGTCGTTCGTATGTGGTGGAGGAAATTGTGTATTTGATTGAAGTATAGTTACGATGAAAAACATACTATCTATACTAATTTCTATAACCTAAACCCATCTCTGGGTTAGGTGTGATTAACCCGCAAAATATGGCAACTGTTGCTGTTTCCTGTCTAGATGCCAGCGATCGCATAGGAATTTGTTTACTTTTTCTCGCTCAGCTGAAAAGACATTGAGCATATTTCATACATACTGTCATCCACTCCATGCATTCTGCCATTCCATGTGGAAACAATGTGTACAATTTAAATTATTTCAAACAATTTGAGTTCCAGTTACTCTACGAGGAAATTATGAGCTTTTTTTTTTTTAAAAAAAAAAACGATCTGTATATATTCAATGTGGCTTGCTCCTAATGTTCTGTGGTTAGGGAACATGGACCTTTAATTAAAGACGACTCGAAGATTAAAAGTCACAGAAATAGTAATTGAGAGATACATGCTGGGAATAACTAGGAGGGACAAGAAGACAAATAAAGAGATTTGCTCTCGAACGAAAGTAGTAGATGTGATCAAGGCTGCGAAGCAGATGAAGTAATGACGGACCAGTTACAGAACTAGAATTGATTGAATTTTTATTAACGTCCTAAACGATCTGTTAAGCTCCTAAGGACGGGACCTACAGCTTAACGTGGACTCCGAACCACTAGTGTCTCTACCGGGAATCGAACCATGGATCCCTTGATTACAAGATAGTGAGCGTTACCACTCACCCACAGAGGACACTACAGAGCAAGAAGGCCAAATGGAAGATGGATGGAAAATGTTCAACATTGAATCCCCCACTCCAAAAAAAAAAAAAAGAAACCAATTAAAAGACCCAAGGTAAGTATACGAAACCAATACATAGATGGAGACAGAAGCTGACCAAAATTTGCACTTTTTTAATATGTATGTAATGTTTCCTATATGAAGCGCAAGTCAACTCAGTTCAATTAGTTCAGGTGTAATATGGTCATATGAATGAACAATGAAAATGAATATTTTTTTAACCAAGTTAAACCCTTCTAACTCTCTACTTAAGTCTGAAACTAGAAATGTCTCTATTTACTTCAATCATTGCTCGTATACTTTATGTATAAGGGAATATATTTATAAACAATTTGGACACCATTCTTCGAAAATTAATATACATCGAAATACTTTGTAACAATAATGGCCATTTCAATACGCTTTATTCGTTTGTGATTAAAATTACTTTCTTGGGAATTATTTTAATTATGGGGAAAGAAGGAGTAAGATGGGGTACTTAAGGAAATGTCTTTTGTAAAAGAGATTAGACACCCCATAGGAAAACACAAAATAAGAATTAAATACGTCAGAATGTTAAGATTTATAATTTAGTAACAAGAATTGGAAGTTACAATTATTTTCCGAGTTTTTGTATTGTAGATAAGCGCATACACGTCTTCATCTTGTCCCACAGGTATGATGTGCTTTATCATGATGTTACGTAAATTATATATAAATACCTACTTTGTCATTATGATGAAAAAAATTAACAACAGCAAAACAGATTAACGCAATCGGTTCTCCAAAAGCAGTAAGTTTTGTTAGAATATGGAAATATGAAATAGATTACAATCTTAAGACTTGATATATTATTTTAATCTTCATTTTTCGTTCTTGTGTTGGTCTTATAAAACTATTGCATGTTTACCTCCCTGAAACACATACACTTACAAAGAAACAAACCGAATATCAAAATTTGCATTAAAAGGATATGTCCATAGCCTATATATTGCAACCACATAAAAGCCTGATACCCCATCTTACCCCACCTCAAAGTATCGCATCATAGATTTCGATCATCCAAAAGTATCTACCATCTTGGATTTTGATCAGCACTCTTAAGTACCATCTTTGATTTCGATCAGTTCTCTTTATGCCAGCATTTCGCCTTAAATAAGGCCTGAAAATCAGTCTATTAACATTTAAAATCACTACGTATAATTAACAGTACTTATCTATTGGCGTCTTGAAAACAGTTGAAAATTACATCAAAGACTTGCTCAAACACGTTCTCGATCGTAACATACTCAATATATACCCAATCACCTTCCCCATGTTGTCACTCTTTGTCTTGTTGGCAGACGAATTAGTTAACATCTTCATTACTGCTCTACAGCAGCTCCCAGATGCTTGGCAGGCCCTATCCTTACTTTTCACACCACCCCGAGCTGCTCCGCCTTCCCGTATATTATTAAAAACCATATGATATCAAAACAGGTAGGTTGGCAACTTGTATACAAAAGTTTATTAAGCTACACAAAGCACTTTGTTTAATGTGGATCACGTGTTTCCGACGCAAATGAAGCGGAAGCCAGCTCGTTACTACCAACATGTTAAAAATTATTAGGATGCTGTTAACACGCCTAACATGATACGTAGATGACATGATTGGAGATCACTAATGAGAATTTATAAGAAATTGGTCCACGTTGGACCAGATTTTCGCCTTGAGACGAAATGGGAATATAGTGGGACTGTTCACCAGCTATTCATTGATTTGAACAAAGCATGTAATTCTGTCAAAAAGGTAAAGTTGTACAGTATTCTAGTACGATTTGGAATTCCGAAAAAGCTGGTTCAGCTAGTGAGGATGTGTCTCAACGACCCCATAAGTACAGTACGTATAGGTAATAATATGTCAGATAGTTCCGAGATTCGCAACAAGGTGATGTCTTACTATCGAAACAGCTTAACATTGCATTAAAATATGCGATTCTAAAAATAAAACGGGACAAAAGAGACTAACATTGAATGACTTAACCCAACAATTCGTAAACGCGGTTGATGCGGATTTAATAGGAAACGATAAATTTCCACAACAAATAACATCGATGTCTTAGTAGAAGCTTGCGATGAGATAGGTCTACAGGTGAACGCAGAGAAAACAAAATAGGCCTACATGATAACAACAAGAAACACAGGGAATGAAGGAAATAGATACATAACAATTTAGAACGAGATCATAGATAAAGTGAGGAAATTTAAATACTTGGGCGTATATTTAACAAGCAAAAACGAGGTGGCGGAAGAAATAAAAATTCGCTTAGCATCGGGCAGCGCTCATGTTTCTATTCAGTTCTGCAACTCCTAACTTAGCGAGGAAGTTTAAATTGAAAATGTACAGAACGGTTATTTTGCCGGAAATACTTTTCGGTTTCGAAATATAAACTGCGAGTGTTTGAAAATAAGGTCTTGAGACCATAATGAAGAACTTTACGGACTGTACGACTCACGCGATTTTGTAAGAAAATGAAATCGAAACACTTAAGATAGGAAGGCCATGTAGCTCAGTGAGAGGAGAACGAAGTACTTGATCGTGGTTGGTAAGTCGGAGGGAAAGAAACTGTTACGAAGATCGAGACGTCGTGGAGAGTACCGTTCAATATTAGAAAAGATCTTCGAGAGGTAGATGTTTGTGATGAAATCTGACTTCATCTTACCTAAGATAGAATCCTATGGCGAACATTTGCTACGGCGGCGATGAACTTGCGAGTTCCGTAAACCATAGAGTGAGTTAGTGATATGCTCGTATGGACTGAGATTGAAATAATCATTTTGTAACCAACTTAAGCACTTATAATTCTCTGCTGAAATGTGAAAGTGAAATTAAAGTAATACCTAGGTGTGAAAATAAATTTTATGTTTATAGTAATTGATTGTGTGTGTGTTTTTAGTTATACCTGTTCAAAAGACAAAAGTAATGATTTATTTAAAATTTACTCCCAACTTCCAACATACTACATGAAAGTTTGGAGACTGTAAATTTTCATAAACTTTTGTCTTTAATTCAGTAAATATTTTCAGCTTCTATCCGATCTGTGTTTGATATAGTTGCATAAAAATTAATAAAAAACATCATACTTTTCACATGAGCTTAACGATAAACATAGCAATTACTTTATCTCGCAGTACTTTCGTCGGGACATTAGAAATGTTATATTTTATGACAGATCAATTGGTAAGTGTTAAGACACTAACATTCTTGACGGAACCCAGCGAAAAGTAATTACTGGTTGTCTACCACACTGAATACATGATTGACGTCAATTTTCAAGAGCATGTGTGTCTGAATTTCGCTAGTCTTTCCGTAAAAGAAAGTTGAGAAACGTGTGTCGAAATTAATTACATGCTGTCAACACAAAAGTCAAATTCAGAAGTAAGAAGGCAACACTATTTTTACACCGTTGAAAGCCAGTTATAATTTAATTGAGTTTTAAACGTAACACCCAAATGAATCTGAACCAGATATGTTCCTGTTTGGAAAGCAAACAAAACAAAATTAAAAAAAAAAATGCCAGAAAGAAGTGGTTTAAAGATGAAGCTAAGATGATACACTCATGTTTCTGAATGCCTCTGGGCTAGTTTCTAAAACAACATTCAGCACATCTGCTAGCAACTTAAACAATATTTCTTCGAGCTTAGTAAAATATGTTTGTGTGGAACCTATTTATAAATTTATTTTAACAAAAATATTTCCAATAAAATATTTTACTCAACATCAGATTTGTTATAATATTGTGTTGCCTGTTTTATTATGAATAATGTGCCTGCCATTTTGGATTAATATATTAATATGATTCATGGGCGGAACCTTTGTACAACCATAGAAATATTTTATTTAAATTTTCCTGAAAGTATTTAATTTTTTACATCGTTTTCCAGGTAAATGTTACTACCTCTTTTCTTGGTAAAATTTTACAAAACTCTTACGAACCTTGCAAAGGATTGTTAATGATTTTTCGAAATATAGTGAAAACAACCTTATTAACATTGTGAATAGATGAAATATAATTATTCTTTTGAATTGTAACAACTATATTCTACCCTTCTCTTTCGTATAATAGAGTGACAAACAAATTGCTATGTGCTATTTGCCCCGTTAAAGTGTTCTTTCTGTGCTATCCTCCTACAACTCTTCTACTTATATCTCTTTCTATGAGTCTGTGCTATTTTAAAGCTCAAATGTTTTTGCAATCATTGTTTTTTTTATGTGCGTCAAACATAAAATGAGTTATCTTTGTGTTAGAAGATCGAAAGTATAATTGCTAACTTTGTACTTCCACACGTCCTTATAGAACTAAATATCACGTCGAAATAAATATCAATAACTTCATATCAATAACTTCAATGTGCGACCTAACTTGAATTAAATGAAATCTTTGCAATGTTAAGAAGCCGAAAAAATTGAAGTCTTTGCAGTTAGCAACAAAGTGTTGCGGATCTCGTAAACAAATCCTGTAACATTTTGAAAGTCTTATAACGTCATATTAGTACTTATATTGTATAGACGAATCATATAAAATGACAAGACATTCTATTAATACTGGGTATGTCTATTAGTATTGAGATGAAAAGTCAATATTGCTTACGGAAATCGCAGTCTACAGATATGTACATGAATGTTTCTGTCAATATTTGAGGAGACCTAATAGTAATGGTTATTCTTGTTCTCCTCCCATCTTCTTCGCATCAAACTGTCGACACAACAATTGCCTCATCGGAAATACAAGCAAACTTATTCATGATATTAAAAATAACAGTACCTTTGGACATCTGATTCAATGAGTGAAGAAATTCAATACTAATAATATTTGAATGTAAAGCTATGACGAAAACCAGATGATAGAAGTGAGAAGGGCTTTGTAATAAACTTTTGACTAAGTATCCTTCAAGTTACTTCCGCATGCAAGGAGTTATGGGTTACCGAACATTACTGTCATATTTTTTTTTATTCTTTCCCAACGTAAATTATGGGGACCTAATTTATCTATCTTGTACTTTGTAGGGATATTTAATAGTTTACAATTCTATGCACTAAACTCGATAACCATCAAAACTACGATTTCTTAAAATAAATACTCTAAACCTCCAAACAGAAGAGAGAAAGATGAATAACAGGAGAGAGAGAATATTTCGTAATCTGTAGCAGTTGTTCACCATACTTTGTGCTAAATTTAATAGAAATCTGAAACCACGGGTTATAGTTTGCATTAATTTCGTTTTAGTTAAATGACCTCTTAAAAGGAAAACAAAAACGTTGAAGATTTTTGGTTACGCATTTTCTTTACAACGAAACAAGGAGCAAAGTTCTGTCAAATTTTACGCCGATTGGAATTTCTTGAATTAAGTTACGCTTACTTTAGTTTGCTTATTTTTATGTTGAATTTTACATAGAAATGTAAATTTTTATATCATGAAACTTGCTAAATTGAGAAATTAAACTCTAATTGAAAAGAGAAGGCGACAAGTCGCTTAGGGATTTGGAGGTTAAACTTAATCATGCAACACGCACGTTGTTAATTGTAATATACAGAGTGATTACAAATGATTCATCGGGTTTCGTTAATTTATTAAATAAAGACTAATAGACTTACAGTGAAGCAACATACCTCAAAAGAATCAGAAACTATCCAAGTTTAACGCGTAATTTCTCACACATGTAACTTTCACGACTAGCTACAGATGACAGGATCATCAAAAATGCTCTATGTGGCTTCCTTTGGTCACTTAGGGCTGATTTTCCAACACGCTTACGACACGCACACACTTGCAATTTGGGTAAGTAGCCAATTTAAACACGTGTTACACCACGTAATAAAACTACACCACGAAACACCACGTGTTTCAATTTGCTATTCACCCAAATCGTAAACAAAGCAACCTTTCATGAAAATGAGCCCTTAACACACACCTAAAAGAACTTAAACCGTTGATGGCGAAACTGAAAAAAAAAAACTTTTGGGGAGTTGTGTTCATATTGCATATTGCAGTGTTACATATGCTTGTTGTGTGCCCCAAATAAGAATGCTGTCTTCGGAATGCACGTTCAACTGTAAGTATTGACCGACAATTTTCATATTCCAAGACACAAAACGCTGTTTGCTGTCGAGACGCCATTTTCGAAACTGCTGCCATCTGTCGCCAGTCGTGAAAGTTACATGTATGAGAAATTGCTCGTTTAAACTTGGATAGTTTTTTTTATCCTTTTGCGGAATGTTGTTTCGCTGTAAGTTTATTAGTCTTTTTTTAATATGCTCACGAAACCCGATGAATCATTTATAATCACCCTGTATTATTTGTATCTAACTAAAAGACTGACGGTGATACTTTTCTCAAACAGTTTAAATACAAAATAAATAAAGAAAACTCTATGTACACATGCATTAACTTAGTTTAGAATTTTCTTCTTTAAATAAAAATGAATCGTGTAGAGCTCAGTCATCTGCTGTAAAAATAAATTACTGAATTACACGAAATGCTCTAAAAATAAATGAAAAAAGACAAGCACAAGTTACGTAACTACTGCTGGTGTTAAAATAAGCTATGCAATTGCCCACAATGTAATTAACTTGTGCTCCATTATAGCTGAAAGAAGAATAAAACGCTCTTTTCGTAAACTCGTATTATGTTGTTTTCTTTGCTTTTCATAAACATTGCTTGAAACAATCTCGTAATCCTACAAGAGTCTGTAGCTCACGCCATAACTACCATACGAAACTTCTTATATAATGCAGATTTCTGTAAACTCTGAAACTGAAGTCGCTACGAAAGTTTACACAATTATATAATTTGGAGTTCAACAAGAAAGAGTGTGTGGAGGACGGATGGGATGGATGTAAGAGTGTGATGAACTGCAGAGAACAGTTGAAAGGAAAAGTAATTTTCTGTTACAGCGTTTGTGCTTTTATTCTAGTATTTAGTTATATACTGCCTGCCCGCTTTGTCTAAATTTAACTGTCATTTTTTAGTATATTACATTAAGAAGCCACCACTTAATTTTTCCGTATAGTAAGATAATCTATAGAAAGCAGGCTTCTTACTCCCTTTGTAATACTTTTCCTGCAGATTTCTTGGTTAAAGTTTTTATATGACAAGAGTATTTATGTTTTATTAATTTGACTTTTAAAATTATTTCTGTAATGGCTGTTGTTCATAAGAAAATAGAAATCTTAACAAAAAAACATTAACTTTAAAAATATTCACAATAATACAACACCAAGAAAAGGGAGAAGAGGGTCATAAGCTCGACCCGAGCGGCAATCTTTAAAACGTATTATTTATATGTCTGAAAGCAAAGCCCTGGCACATTATGCGATTCTTGCTCGTAGAAATGGGACTTCTAAGAGCACTTGGAATGTTAACCAAAGAACATAAATGTCTTCCTTCTCCATTTCTCGGTTTAAATCCACAGCTATTAAGGAAGACGAATTCGTAGAGAACGAATAAATATTTATATACCTCAAAAAAGAAGCAAGAAGCAGTGAATACGTATTAGTTGAAACCTTTTCTGGTGAAACAGTTCTTAGAAAAGGTAAAGTTAAGAGCGGAAATCGTTTCTGCTGGTGTGTTCTCAGATCCTTTCCTGTGTTTTATATTTCTTATCTTTCTGTTGAAAGGTCGTGCATAAAAACTATTTCCTAATAATAATAATAATGTAATCTTTATTTACACAATTGGTCTATACGAAGTTAATCTAGATAAAATTAATATTTATTGAGGAAGGGAGTGTCATACATACATACTTTCAGTCTTATAAATACATACTCACATCAATTGTACTGCTAAATTTAAAAGAAGTACAAAGTGTTTTGTCACCTTACTAACTAAAAGATAACCAAATTACATTTTGATCCTGTAAAATGGTATAGTACAATCCAATACTTCATCAGAAGTTTTCAATTTCAATGTGCATTTTTTTAAAAGAATCGTTCACTATATTTTCCACATACTAATAAGGATTCCACACATAAATAATAATTTTAATTTTAATATTAATTTTAATTTTAATTTTAATTTTAATTTTAATTTTAATTTTAATT
>JAGDQP010010301.1:26227-56220 GCA_022664845.1 Lepisma saccharinum
TAATTTTAATTTTAATTTTAATTTTAATTTTAATTTTAATTTTAATTAGAGTGCTATGAACGGCTTAGTAGCCAAGATAGCAATTAGTCAATTGATAGTCAAATACACAATATAGTACAGTCAAGAGTTAGTACATAGTGATAATAAAGAAATCAAATATTAATACAGCAGTCGAATTAATAAGATTCATGATTACAAATGTCTTTTGAAGTTTGTCACCTTTGTCAGATATAGTCAGTACATGGTGATGTCTTGCCTGGTACAAGGAAATAGCGAAATTAAGCTTTTCACTTCATAATAATAATAATAATAAAAGAAGAAGGAGAGGAGGAGGAAGAAGAGGAGGAGGTGGGGTAAGAAGAAGAAAGAAAACTACTCATTGTTATGTTCTTAGTAATTTCATAATTGTTTAAAACGTCTGTAAGTTCAAAACTGTGCAGTATTCGTTAGTTATTTACCTTGTGATATTACCTTATCGTGTTGCCTTTCTTGGAAACGTAATCTATTATCTGCCAGTTAAAACTCCACGTGAAGTTGTGAGGAGCGGTATAAAAGCCGTTCTTTATGTCAACATTGGAATGCATGTGATATTCAAATTGAATGCATTTGCTATATATGTGTTTATGCATCACTAAACATTATAACCACTAGATACACTTCCACTTGTTTAATTAACGTTATACGGAGATAAAACTTTTGTAAATAGTGCAGATGAAGTCTCGTCAGTTCCGCTCGCAAGCTTAAATCATAAGCTACTATAACTTGTTAGTTAATTCTGCAACGCTCGTGTGAATACTCGTCACAGGCACCTTCGCGTGCGGTTAGTATGACCCCAATGTAATTTATTTCTCATTTGATGGGAATACAATATCAATAACAACAAATATTAATATATTACTGTTTATTTATGGGTTCACAAATTATGACACACAAATTTAGTCATATACAACTCTTTTAATATTTTGTTTTAAAGCTTTATGTTTTTTTAACTATAGCAGTCTACTTCCAACACGATTTTATTAAACGTTCATGTTCAGACCGAGGTGGCTACTGATGACGACAAAGATATATTCTACGATGAGCTAGGAAGGTTGCTTGACCGAATGCCAAAGTATAATTCTAAAATTGTGTTGGGTGATTTCAATGCAAAGGTAGGGAGGGAAGATAAATATAGACCTACTATAGGCAAATACAATCTTCAAGAAAAGACCAAGAACAATGGAAAAAGACTGCTAACTTTCGCGATTTCGAAAAGACTACTGTAAAGAGCAAAGAACACAAAGACATACACAAATACACATGGGTATCTCCGGAAGACAAAACTCTCACCTAGATGGATCACGTATTAGTGGATAGACGAAGACACACCAATATACTGGATCTTAGGTTGTAAGGGTTTCCAACGTCCCTACGCGAGGTTCAGGTTTTGGACACTGAGGTCGGGTGACTGCTCCCCGGGTCACAATGCTGGACCTTAAGGAAATGGGTTATTGGTTCCCGAAAGAGTCAATAACTCATTACCCGAAATATGTTGCTTTTGTTTTGGCAAACCTGAAAGGTGGCCTCCACAATCACAACACTTGAAGAAGGATAGCTCGTGGTAATTTGGATAAGGAAAGGTGACGCTTGGATACTAATAGTAAGGTACTCTCCAAACATTCCCTCGGGACGGATTCCAGGCCTTTAAGGCAATGAATGGAAAGGATCAAGAATAGGAAAATGAAAATTTGCACCTAAAAAAAATATGCCAACGAATCGCATAGAAAACTCAAACTTTCACGGAATGCGCAGGATGCGAGTGCATCGTCACATGCTGATCCGCTAGAAAAGAAAATGATGCGCGCGTGTACCGGGAGAAACTCACATGATTGTCACCATCCCATCTCGTGAGGAAGTTTCACACTGTAAAGACTGCTTAATCTCACGAATGAGGTGCACAGGAGAACAATGCTCCCAATTTGAACAAAAGAATCGAGAATGGTGAGAATCCTGGAAGTTTTCCCTAAGAGAATTCCACATTTAGAAGGCTGCCAGGCATAATGCTGAAAAAGAAGGTTTTCACTAAATTCCTATTCTAGACGCGGCTTATGGCCTTGTCTCAAACGATAAAAAAAAGGACGGTAACAAATTGTCTCGTAAATAAAAAGAGTTGGAGTTCGGTAACACTTGAATAGACTTTATATCAAACTAAACTTGAAAATAGTAACAATTAACAATTTTTCTTTCTCTTTCTTTTTAAAACAATATAAAGATGAATGATGAGCGAGGAGGATGTTGACCTCACACACCCTGGTTCTTAAATTTTAAAATGAGTCGCGGCTGATTAGCCCAAAAGACTGATGTTATACAGGTCTCTTCGAACAATGAATGTTTGTTACATGAAGAGTAAAAAAAATACAATGGGATGCCCTCATAGCTTTTCTTTTCAAAAACTACTCTAACAACATGAGACTACTGTGGCAAACTAGTATAGTTTACGAGAGATTAGCTCTGATTTTCGCAAGGTCTATATTTCTTAAATGAAAGTAAACAAACATGAATTTTGAACGTTAATCTACAGTGTGAGCTTCTCTCCACTAGTAACAGTTCTGATCAAGAAAATAAAAAAGAATAGAGGAACAATCCACATTTTTACCTATTAAAACATTTGGCATTTTTGACAATGTTTGTAAACAAAGAATTTCTTAATGCTTCCTCTACAAAAAACTTGAATACCTTATTCCCGAAATAATCCACTTGACTGACTCTAATTGACACATGGAAATAATTCTTACTCACTACATACTTATAATCTAGATCAGCTGATGTATTACCTCTTTACTTTGCGCAAATTATAATAATAATAATATATACATATAGACGTCTTTAAGTGCACACAATGAATACGTTAGATATGGTTACGATTTCACGCGAAAATTTAAATAAACAAAAGAAATGAATGTCGGACACTTTAGAAATCTTAGAATTTCTTCTCGATAGTACATGTCCTACGAATATTTAAACAAAATCGATTGCCCTGGGACTTTGATAAAATGGCTGTTTTATTTTTATATAAAGCGATTAATTAATTGAGAAATGCTTATCGAGCTCTTCAAACGATTGAAGCAAGTTACAAAATGACACTGCATTTTTGGCAAGTTTTGTGCCCATGTACCCAAAAGATAAAAAAAAAAAAATACGCTAGTCACACACATACGATGTAGACTACTTCATTGAAATGTATCCTAATTATATTGATATAAATTGAACAGTTGACCAAAAACACTAAACGAATACTTAAATACGATCAACACAAAATTCGGTAGAGAATGCTTTGCAGTAGCAAAAGCCAAGTATTTATGAATTCTCATGTGTTTAAATACAGCATTCAGTTAGTGACGCTCAAACGACAATCGACGTCTCACTGAAAGTACCATTCAATTTACATTGAAATATATATATCAGGAAAAAAAATTGTTCTTGACGAGTTAGAGACAATTTGTTAGTAAAAAAAATTCTTGTTCTTTTCTTTTGTTTTAAGTAACTTCTAACCCAAACAAATATTCCGGATAGTACAAAAACAAAGTTCCGTTCTCTTGAAAGAAAAAAAAAGTTCATATAATGGCCAAGGATGACGATTAAATATCAGGAATGTTAACGTCTGTGTCACTTATTTTCTCTTATTTTGAAAGTATAACGGGCTGGCAAACAAATAAAGGACAAAAGTGTTCGGAGAGGAGTGTCCTCTTTTAAAAAGACATTACCGAAGTAAGTTTGAGATTTTACGTCCTGAATCAGCTGATTTCCCAAATTGTTGACGAGGCCAGAAACAAGGAAATCTCCTACCTTTAGGTAGCCGTCTCCTCACACCTGCCTGTCTAATGTCGGTGCTGTTGCAACCCTCCACTGGTCTTGTATTGTTGCGGAGATCGATGAATACACACAGCGTCCATTGTCGGGTGGTAAAGATTTTGCTCCTGGTGTACTGAAATTTTTCCATGATTGAAACACTTTCCAAGTCCAGATTAAAATTATCGTTGACAACAATCCGAGGAGGTCTCTCACGTGCTTTAAAAGAGCCTAGCCTCTCATCGTGTAATTAGAAACAACACTATTCCAAAATAGAGTCACGTGAATACGAAGTGTGAAATGTTTGCTAAGTCTCTTACGATGTGTCCTTCGCAAAAGTCAAAATCGGTCTCCCGATGTGCTGTTCATTTCGGAGTTCGCTGGTGTTCCTTTCCCACACTTTCTCCATCATTGTGTATCCTCCTCGAATTTGAAGACTGTCATATCATTCGTTGACGGATTCGCTCGTTTTCAATCTCTAAACTTCGGTTGGCGTTAATTGTTCTTCTCTCTGTGCGTGTGTTTATCAAATTTCTTGTCTCCGTATTTTCGCTGTGATGTACCTTCCCACGTCCTCGAATCGCTGTACGAGAGACGATCAGTCTGGATATGGGTTGAAACGTGCCACATTGAATGGAATTAGCCTTCCTGCTTAGGTCCAAAGAAAAGCCTAATGAGTTACTTCCCCGCTGGTTCATCTTCTTGCTGGGTGCTGGTAAGTGGGATGATACAAAGAGACAAAAGTTGTATGTTGTGGCCGAAAGTATTTTTCTCATGGGAAGACTAAGCAAAGCAATAGTGGTTTCACAAGGTTTGTTTATTCTCCCATTGCAATTTGAAAAATGAAAACATAATCTTAAAAATATGACATCAAGGCACAAATCAGACAAAAATTTTAAAAAAAACGAAGGGGAGTTAGTACGATTGTCACAAGGTCGTACAAAGGAGCGAAAGGTGACACAGACCATCAATTAGTGATCACAAAAGTAAGGGAAAAGTTGTGCATCACGAACAGAGAAAGCAAGGGTTCAAAACAACTGGAATTCGAAATTAAACGATTAATAATCCCAGCATGAAAGCAGATTACCAACTCGAACTCTCAACTAGGTTCGAAATCCTAGCCCACTCGAGTAATAATAAAGATGATACTTATAATGAAATGATGTAAGTAAGATGTGGGAGGCAATTCGTGAAACAATTAAGAGCGCAGCGATGGAACGCGTAGGTGAGAAGAAACAACAGAAAGACAAACCTTGGTTTGATGAAGAATGCATTAAACTTCATGAGGAACGAAAACAAGCAAGGCAACGATGGCTAAATAAGAAAAGCGAAGCAAATACCTACCACTACAGTAATGCGAAACGAAACGCCACACTCGGGTTCAGAAACAAAAAGCGAGAATATCTGACGCAGAAGATTTAGGAGATAGAGGAAAACGGGAAGACAAATAATATACGAGATCTATACAAAGGTGCAAACTCGTTAAGAAAAGGTTACCAGCCAAGGTTAGGAATGATTAGAAATGAACGTGGAGATCTTCAGGTTGATCCGACTAAAATTGTCGATGTGTGGAAAAGTTATTTCGACAAACTTCTTAATGTACACAACGGCGAACAAACAGAGGAATTCGAAATCCATACCGCAGAACCGTGAATTCCCGAACCTAGCGAGATCGAGATCGAAATGTCGGTAAAGAAATTGAAAAATTTAAGATCACCAGGGATAGAAAATATTCCAGCCGAATTAATTAAAGCAGGAGGAACGGCTCTAATCAAGGAACTACATCAATTGATATGTGCTATATGGAGAAAGGAGGAGCTCCCAAAGGAATAGGAAACCTTAATAATAGTTCCAATTTACAAAAAAAAAAAAAGTGATAAATAGGACAGTAATAATTAAAGCGGAATCTTGTTACTTCCAACCTGTTACAAGATATTAAGTAATAGTCTGTCAACACGCCTAAGTGTATACGTAGATGAAATAATTGGAGATCACCAATGTGGATTTAGAAGAAATAGATCCATGTTGGACCAAATTTTTGCCTTGAGACCAATTTTGGAGAAAAAATGGGAATACAGTGGGACGGTTCACCAGCTTGAACAGCTGGTGACTTTAAGAAAGCATATGATTCTATCAAAAGGGAAAAGTTATACAGTATTCTGATACGATTTAAAATCTGAGAAAATTAGTTCAACTAGTGAAGATGTGTCTCAGCGACCCCATAAGCAGAATACGGATAGGTAACAATATGTCAGATAGTTTCATGATTCACAATGGATTGAAACAAGGCGATCGATGCCTTGTCACCACTACTTTTTAACTTCGCGTTAGGTTTTAAGAATTAATAGAGACAAAAAACAACTATCTTTGAATGGTTTGAATCAACTGTTCGTATACGCGGATGATGTAGATTTAATAGATGATATAGATGCACTGTAAAATAACATCGATGTCTTAGTAGAAGCGTGCGATGAGATAGGTCTACAGGTAAATATAGATAAAACAAAATACATGATAACAAGCAGAAACACAGGGAATGAAGGAAATTAAAACATAAGAATTAAGGATGAGGTCATATAGAAAGTAAACAAGTTTAAATACTTCGGAGCATACTAACAAACAAAAATGAGGTCACGGAAGAAATAAGAAGTCGGTTAGTATCGGGGAACAAATATTTCTATCCAGTCCAAAAGCTTCTAACATCGCCAGTAATATCTAGAAAATTGAAATTGAAAATATACAGAACGGTTATTTTGCCGGTAATAATTTACGGTTGAGAAAGCTGGAGTTCAACCCTAGCAGATGAACATAAATTACATGTGTTTTAAACTAAGGTTTTGAGAAAGATATACAAGTCGAGACGGGACTAGATGACTGGAGAGCGGAGGAGATTGTATAATAAAGATCTCAACGAACTATACTATTCACCAGATGTTGTAAAAATAATGAAATCGCGACGACTATTGTTGGCAGGCCATGTAGCGCGGATGGGGGAAAAACGAAGATTATATTCTATCCTGGTTGGAAGGCCGGATGGAAGGAGACTATTGGGAAGTCCGAGACGTCTTTGGGAGGACAATATTAGAAGAGATCTACGAGAAGTAGGTGTTCGTGACGAAAACTGGCTTGATATTACCTAGGATAGAATCCAATGGCGAGCGTTTATTGCTGCGGCCATGAACTTTCGAGTTTCATAAGCCGTAGAGTTAGTTAGTTAGTTTTTAGTACTGACGCTATTGAGAGCAACTGAACATATGACTTTGAAGAACAATCTAAAGCAGGAAGCTACTGTGAAACCTGGGAAACTATCACAAACCATTACTGTGTTGCAAACAAAATTAACTAGCTTGGGTCACATATACCCCACGCAAGGGCTGAATCGCTAATAATTCAATTTTAGAAACATGTTTCCAGATATTTATTTTTACACTTATTAGGCTTCCTTAGAAAAATTAAAATAAAATAATTATCAACACTAAGTATTAGAAAGTAAATTTATCACATTAAAATTCTAACATAAATATATCTGAACGTAGGAGGCAAATTACACAGTTTCAATTCTCGCAAAACTCGAGCTCAGTCCATAGATTTGTTCATTTAAGCATGCTCAGTAGAAGTGGTATGTAGATCTTTAATTTTCTATTTTTAGATCATAACGGTAATTAGACATACTTTCGACGTTGAAGGCTATAGGGTATTGACCTAACCTAAAAGTCATTGGCCGTTTTGATGTAGTAATACTTCGGTAACGACGCTGATGGCTAGAGGGTATTGACCTAACCTAAAGGTCACTGACCGTTTTACTTCTTTGGATGCTGATGTAACCTATGTTTTCTTTCTTGTATATTTATGTTTAGGTATGAAGACGTTAACTGTTCACTGACCTTTTATTTTTGTCTTGGAACATGCTAGAACATGAATTGTCTAGAACAATTTTATTTTTCTCATATCTTTAGATATTCGCTGACCTTCTTTCCTATAACGGATCCTCTTCTTGAATTTTCTGTAAAGTAGGACATACATTTATTATTAATTGACAGCCTTAGTTGTGCTTTAGCTATTGTAGTGACCACTTCTACTATCATGCATTATTAATAAAATTGCCGACGAAGGCGATGGACCTTTACCGGAGAATGCAGTTTCCCTTGCCGGATCTTCCTCAAACCTCGAAGTTGAGTTTTTCTCGGAGAGTGAAGAACATTTTACTCACAGTGATAATATTCTGCAAGATACAGAGGTTACATCTACCTGCTGTAACTGTGAATTTTAATATTGTCGATGTGTTTATAATGGAAGCTATTGAAAACTTGGAATTTAAGTAAAACCGTCCTTTAATTTGTGGTGACTGTTTTCATAATATGCGTAATCGATTGATGCATCAATACCTTACATGTTCTGCAGATGAAGAAATTGCATTAAGGAGATGAACATATAAAGTGATCATGTATTCTGTGTATTTTTACCATATTTATAATGTGTATTAGTTAAATCATTAAGAATTTGATATTGAAGTATTTGAATATCTTCTTCGAAATTTACTGCTACTGAAATTGGATAAAGTGAAAGATAAACTGTTAGAAAAAGACATTAATGGTGAACCGGACAGTGAGCGAGAGGGATTGTTTGTTCTAATGACTGTGAATATGTCAAGGAAATAATTGTGAAAAAATACTTACTATTGAAATTAAGCTATCTTCATTTGTAAAATACTTTAAAACATCCAGACTTTGATAATATTAAAATATTCGAAATTTACTGTTACTAAAATTGGATGAATTGAAGAATAAACAGTCAGAAAAAGACATTAATGGTGAACCGGACAGTGAGCGAGAGGGATTGTTTGTGGTAAAAATTGTGTATGTGTCATGTAAGTAATAATGAAAAGATTGAACTTACCATTGAACTTAAGCTTCCTTCATTTTTATGAATACTTACCATTAAGCTTAAGCTGCCTTCATTTTTTAGAATACATTTTCTTATAATTAAGAAAATAAATTTATTGCGATACTTTATACCATTTCTTGTTTTCTATTCAAGGATTTATTAAATAAAAGATTTGGTTTTAATTTATATTAAAACTTTATTTACTTGTTTAGTTTTCTTTTAAATTAGTTTTTACAATTGATTTTACAATTGCATATATAAAAAAAATAAATATAATATATATAATAAAATCAATACAGAATATACCACAGAGAATAAATTGTTCATCCCGAATTTGAATTTTATTTACACGATATACTTTGCAATTTCGTTCTAAGAATTTAAGAATTGGTTTTGTAGTTTCATTGCCGAAACTGTCAAAGTATTCACCACGTTTATATTTATCAATATAAATAGCAGTCCAGTGAGTCCCAGGTAAGCTTGACGCACTTAGATAGACTATCAGCGCTGCTGAATATTCTATTTTTTTAGTCCATTGAACACATTCCAGTAAGCATTATTGCACTACTACAGTCCTGAAGCACAATTTTTAAAATTTCGTCACTCCACAACTGAATCACTTTGACTTATCGGTGTTGGTTTATACACTATTCTGTTTTCAAGTAGGATAAAAGTAAGTAAATAATAATAATTTAAATATTTGCCATATACTGAAGCTTTCTTTAAGGCACAGCGGAAATTTGTAAAGTGATGAAGATGATGTTCACTACTTTGCGATAGAAATGCTAAAGCATTATATTTTGGACACTGAATATCTTCTAAATTATTCACTATTCTTTGTAGAAGGGACTGGAAAAAATCTGTCTTTCCCCCCTGGGTACAAACATTAACACTGTGCGAAGTATACCTTGTAAGTATGTTTTTAAGTTCCCCATATTGAACTTCAGCATCTATTCATTCTAAAACGATTATATGCTGCCTTAAATAATCATTTGTGTATCTTAAACTAGGAATAAGTTTTGATAATGGAAAAGGAGATTTAAATATCCATGACTGAAAACTATTTATGTCTCTATGAACTATAGCCAATTCTTTCATTATGTAATTATTTTCCTCATTATCATCGAACGCTGAAAATTGTACGACTGTCCTCATGGTTGATCTCAACTAAACTAAATTTTACATGGAATTATCCGTATTTACATTTCGATCTTTATCGATTTGTATAAGCGAATCAAATTTAGCATAAATTGTATATGAAATGGAATTTACCGGTGCTTAACTGAATCCAATTTTGAGATCAACGGGAGAATCGTTAATAACATCACACGTAGAATCATCTAAAGTATTATTAGGAGAAAGAGTAAAAGCATAAAGTGTATAACCACTGGAGTAATCAGAATATGTGACCGTGTGACTTACATTTTCATAAAATATAATAGTTCCAGAGAACAGGGTGTGATAAATTCGAACGTATAGATTATTTTCATAATCTGGAGTAAGCGGAGTGTGAGGGAAAAATTGGAAATCAACTTGTACTTTCAGCTTGTTAGTATTTAATGTTTCAAAGTGGAATGGATTCTCAAGATATTTTCCATTGAATGTAATGTTTCCTATAAAACCTACAACGTGTAAATTAGATACATTTCCAAGAAATATATCAAGATTATCAGAATCAACATTTGCAGGAATAGTATATACTCTTGTTTCAACTCTAGTTAATGGTAATTTTGCAGTATCATGTCTCATAAAAGTATTTAATTGTAAAGCTAGATGTGCAGAAATATTAATTCGACGAACATAAAGAATAACATCTTCTAGTTTAGCTTTAAATGTTGAATTGTCAGTTGTCATTAAACAAAATGTATTATTACTACGACTTAATTTTATACGAAGATTAACTTTATTTGAAAGAATTATATTTAATTCTGTAAATTCTGTATGAAGTCGACCATACATAGCAATGGAAGCGCTTCCGGAAATAATAGAATTTCTTTTATAATAACCAACATTATTTTCATTGAGAATATTAAAATGTCCTGCAGTATTCTTATACCATAATGCAGTGGTTAATGAGTTTTGACTGCGTCTTAGGAATAATTAATTAAATTTTCATAATAGGTTCGGAGGGATATGTACCATTAGAAGATGAAACAATTCTATCATTAAGAAACATATACTTGACTAAAAAGTGAATGTAAGAAATTATTCACCGGTGCTACATTATTTCTCACAACGACTGGTTGTCTTGCTGCTGCTACCTGTAAATTGTCTCAATTTCGCCTTAATACCTTACTCTTGAGATAAAGATAAATATGTGCATGATGAATATATTCATCAGTATCTCCAGATACAATAAATTCTATAGATTCTTCAGAAGAAAGTAAAAATATTGGTCGATGCTTCAGTATACGAGATGAATCAATAGTAGTTTGTGTCATAGGAATAGAAACTATATCGAATCAATTTGTACAGCATCCAACAATTTTAGGGGTGAGAAAGGACATGTTTAACTAAAAAAATTCTCTACTGCTTTTCCTTTTAGATACACGTCTCTTTTCTAATGTTGATGGTCCAATGCGTACGGAGCTTTACTTTTATGTGCCTTTCTCCTACAACTTCCAGTAAGCAACTGATTAACTTCATTTTTCAGCTTTACTTCTTAAAGACGAACCCGCTTCCCGAACTCATGCTTTCAAAGATTCTTTAATATGGCGGTTTTCAAGCATATCCCCTACACCTTGAAATCCTGTTTGTAAAGATTTTACCCTACAGCTTTTACACCTTGTTTAATGAATGGCATAGCAAATCGAAATAGTCCTCGGAATAAACTTCCAAATCCATGTCTCAGCTGATAAACAGGTCCTGCAAAGTATGGGATAGCTCTAACTCTAACTCTAACTCTAGTACTAACATAATTTGTACAATGTATGATATGTTCATAAAGTGTTAGTTAAGAATAGTCCATAAAGTGTAAACACACATTGAAAGGTTATAATTGTAATTGTTTATTCAATATTTCTCTTCCACATGTCGTCAACCACAATGACATAAATTTTAATGTTTGTCCGATTAACTGTTTACCATCTAGAAACGGCCAAACAGTGAAATTTTAAGTATATGCTATATATGTTAAAACAAAAAAAATGCTTTGCAGATAGAGAGAGAACTAAAGAGATAAAAGTACTTTGAAGATCGACTCCCCACCGAGAACCCACTGTTGTTATTACGTCACCATCTAGCGAATTTTTTGCTCTTTCCAATGGTGCAAGTCCCATATCTCCATGTGTTCCTCCTGAGATATTCATGGTGTTAGGTTTCAAGGCCAACGCCATTATTGATGATGATGTAAAAACAAAAGAGTGCATTGTCAATGGACTTCCGTCCAAGAACTCACTGTTTTTATTACATAATTCTATATAAAATTTTCTATTTCCAATGGTGTAAGTCCCATATCTACATCTGGTTTTCCTTTTGAGATGTTCGTGGTTTTTGTGTTGCAAGGTCATCGGCAGTTAAATATATTTATAATGATGAAAATACAAAAAAGTGATATCTACATGGACTTCCCACAAAGAACTCACTGTTTTTATTACGTCACACTATAGATTTTTTTTCTAATCTTTCCAATGGTGCTAGTCTCATATCTCCATTTGGTGTTCCTCTTGAGATATTCATTGAACTATATTCCAAAGTCAACGTAATTATATATAAATAATGATGTAAAAAATAGCTTTGCAGATGGACTTCCCACCAAAACCCACCATTTTTAATACACCACTCTATAGCAAATTTTCTGGTCTTTTTAAATGTGTAACTCTCATATATGTATCTGGTGTTGCTCGTGAGATATTCATGTTATTATGTTGCATTGTCCACACTATTATATATATAATGAGGTAAAGACAGAAAAGTGCTTTGGAAGTAGACTTCCCACAGAGAACCCACTATTTTTATTACATCATTCTATAGGAAATCTT
Source organism: Lepisma saccharinum (assembly GCA_022664845.1). NCBI lineage: Eukaryota > Metazoa > Arthropoda > Insecta > Zygentoma > Lepismatidae > Lepisma > Lepisma saccharinum. The sequence continues at coordinate 38,920 of JAGDQP010010301.1, forward strand.
CTCTTTCCAATGCTCCAAGTGTCATAGCTGTATCTGGCATTGCTTTTGAGATGTTCGCAGTATTATGTTGCAATATGAACACCATTTCAGAAACTGCTTTTTCGCAATTATAAACCCATATCTTAAACATTATTGGCTCTACCACAATGTTGTTATCAAATTTAGATTATCTGATGAATTGTACATAAAAAGCACCTAATCTTGTCCTTTATAATTAATAAAGCATGATTTTAAAAAATAAAATTAAAATATATTGTTGTGTCTCCGTAAAGTGTCTGTCGCGGCAACATTTGATGACAAAACATGTCAACTTTGAAGCATTAAAACTCTGGGTACAGTTGGCCTAGAAACCTTTAACTAGGGATTTATACTAAGAATCCTGTGTACTAAATTTCATCAAAATCGGAAATTATGGGCTACATGACCTGCCTGATCAATGAATGACCCATACGGAAGTGGCGGGGTGATGTTGTGGGTCGGCATTAGCAGCACCTGAAGAATATCTCTACTAGAAACCACCAGGGTGAATGGACAAGACAAAACTGCTACCAGATATCGCGATCAGATATTGTCAGTACATGTGAGAGAATTTTGGCAGCATGTAAGATATTTTTTTTCCTGATCGATGACAGTGCCCGCCGTCATAGAGACTATTTCCTGCATTGATGGACGCTTTTTGAAATAGAGACTATTGCCCTTTTAGATTAGCCAGTGCCCTAACCGGTCTTAAATCCAATTGAACATGTTTGTGACAACCTAGCAAGGCAAGTTGCTTCGAAACCACAGCCACCCATCTCATTTCATGTTCTCACAATAGCTCCGCATGAATAATGGGAGCTACTGCCACATGATCTCACTGCACTTGTCCGTAGTATGCCGCGTTGTTGTCACACTTGTATCATTCCTAGGGATGACCATATTTACCCTATTACGCTCCAGTTTGAGGGCTTCTAACTTTATTTTTTTTCTCTGATCTTATTATAATTGGGGCTTGTATCCTTTTGTGATATTGCAACCATGAGATTGAATTGTATTATATATTTTTCAAATATCAATGCTGTTTCTTTGAAGTTTTGATTTCGTTGTATAACACACTCATACATACCTTCCTGTAACACCAAGTGTTTCAAGAAACATATTTCTTCTATAGAGATTGCCTCGTTTCGCTTTAATTTTGGACACTATTTTACTTTATCAGTAGCATCACCGCATCAAAATTATACTTAATTAGTTTTAGTATTTCGAGTAACTTCTTCAGTCGTTGTTAGACTTTTTAAATATTTTCCCAAGCAATTTTCACTACTTTTGTAAAGACAACAATGACATGCCACTGAAGTTAAAATTGTAGTACGACCATCGCATATACTCTCTTCCAATGGTTTATGGGACTCGCAAGTTCATCGCCACATTATCAAACGTTCGCCAGTGGATTCTATTCTGGGCAACATCAAGCCAGGTTACATCACGAACACCTACCTCCTGAAAATATCTTCTAACCTTGTCCGCCAAACGACGTCTCATTCTTTCCAATGGTCTCCTTCCATCCGGCCTTTCAAACAGGATAAAATAATATCCTTGCTTTTCCCCCATCCGAGCTATATGCCGGCCAACCTTAGTCTTTGCAATTTCAGTATTTTTATAGCATCTGGTGAATCGTACAGTCCGTGGAGTTGTACATTATGCATTCTGTGTCATTCTCCAGTCATCTCGTCGCGTTTCGGCCCGTATATCTTTCTCAAAATCATATTTTCAAACACGCGTAATTTATGTTCATCTGCTAGGGTCGTACTCCAACTTTCTCAATCGTAAAGTATTACCGGCAGAATAACCGTTCTGAATATTTTCAATTTGAATTCCCTTGATATTAAACGCGATGTTAGATGTTTTTGGAATGAATAGAAACATGCGTAGCCCGATACTAACTGACTTTAATTTCTTCCGTTACCTCATTTTTGCTTGTTACGTATGCTCCTAAGTATATAAATTTATTTACCTTCTCTATGACCTAATCCCTAATTCTTATGATTTTATTTCCACCATTCCATGTGTTTCGGCTTGTTATCATGTATTTTGTTTTATCTATGTTTACCTGTAGACCTATCTCATCGCACGCTTCTACTAAGACATTGGTGTTGTTTTGTGGTACATCTATATCATCTATTAAATCTACATCATCCGTGTATACAAACAGTTTATTCAAACCATTCAATGATAATCCCTTTTTGTCCCCTTAAATTTTTAAAATCGCGTATTCTAATGCAAAGTTAAACGGTAGTTGTGACAAGGCATCGCCTTGTTTCAATCCGTTGAGAATTTTGATACTATCTGACAAATTATTACCTATCCGTACTCGGCTTATGGGGTCGCTAAGACACACCTGCACAAGTTGGACTATTTTTTTCCGAATTCCAAATCGTATCAGGATACTGTATAACAATTCCCTTTTGATAGACTCATTTTTTTTCTTAAAATCAATGAATAGCTGGTGAACCGTCCCATTGTATTCCCATTTCTTCTCCAAAATTTGTGTCATGGCGAAAATCTGGTCCAACGTGGATCTATTTCTTCTAAATCCAAATTGGTGAACTCCAATTATTTCATCTACGTATACACTTAGGCGTGTTGACAGACTATTACTTAATATCTTGTAACAGGTTGGAAGTAATGAGACTCCACGGTAATTATTACATTCCGATTTTTCACCTGTTTTTGTAAATCGGCACTATTATTGAGGTTTTTTCCATTCCTTTGAGTATTCCTTGAGTTACTCATCCATCGGAACTAATTTATGTAGTTCCGTGGTTAGTGTCGTTCCTCCTGCTTTAGTTCATTGGGCTGGAATATTGCCTATAGTGGTGATTTGAAATTTTTCAATTTCTTTTCCAACATTTTGAAACACGATCTCGATCTCGCTACGTCTCTGAATCCACGGTTCTGTGGTATGGATTTCGAATTCCTCTGCTTGTTTCCCGTTGTGTACATTAAGAAGTTTGTCGAAATAACTTTTCCACACATCGAAAAATTTAGTCGGATCCTCCTGGAGATCTCCATGTTCATTTCTAATCATTCCTAACCTCGGCTGGTAACCTTTTCTTAACGAGTTTACACTTTTGTATAGATCTCGTACGTTATTTGTCTTCCCGTTTTCCTCTATCTCCTAAATCTTCTGCGTCAGATATTATCGCTTTTTGTTTCTGAACCCGAGTGTGGCGTTTCGTTTCGCATTACTGTAGTGGTGGGTATTTGCTTCGCTTTTATTAGTTAGCCATCGTTGCCTGGCTTGTTTTCATACTTCTTGAAGCTTAAGGTATTCTTCATCAAACCAAGGTTTGTTTTTCTATTGTTTCTTGTCACTACACGTTCCTTCGCTGCGCTCTTAATTGTGTCACGAATTGCTTCAAACATCTTACATCAATTTCATTATAAATATCATCATTATTATTACTCAAGTCGGCTAGGATTTCGAACCTATTTGAGAGTTCGAGTTGGTAATCTGCTTTTATGCTCGGATTATTTAATCGTTTAACTTCGAATTTCAGTGGTTTTGACCCTTGCTTTTTCTGTTCGCGATGCATAACTTTCCCTTACTTTTGTGATCACTAATTGATGGTCGGTGTCACCTTCCGCTCCTCTGTACGACCTAACATCCATTATGTTGGTGTGTCTTCGTCTATCTACTAATACGTGATCGATGTGCTTGAGAGTTTTGCTGGCCGAAGATACTCATGTGTATGTCTTTGTGTTGAAAGTACGTACTCTTTACCAGTAGACTTTTCGAAATCGCGAAAGTTATCAGTCTTTCCCCATTGTTGTTGGTATTTTGGTGAAGGCTGCATTTTCCTATAGTAGTTCTATATATTTTCTTCCTTCTCTACCCTTGGATTGAAATCACCCAATACAATTTTCGATTTATACTTCGGAATTCGATGAAGCAGCCTTTCTAGCTCATCGTAGAATATATCTTTGTAGTTATCAGTAGTCACCTCAGTCGGAGTATAGACGTTTAATAAACCGTGTTGCCCCATCGAGTACGTATCATAACGTACGATAGTCTTTCGTTTACGATATTTTGAATTGCCTGGAGGATAGTGTTCTTAGCGACGAATCCTATTCCGAAATCGTGAGTCTGTGTTCCTCCGTATTAGAAAGTGTACTTGCCCTGTGGGATTCTATCTTGACTCTTCCACTGAACTCTTGAATCGGTAATATGCCGTAATGCCGTGTGCCGTATGTAATGTTCGTACGTTCCACGTTCCTAGTCTAAGGTCTTTCTTAATCCTGCTTTTGGAGCCCGCTGAAGTAGTCCCCGCCCGGAGATCCGAATGAGGAACTCGTTTAACTCCGGGATATTTTACCCCAGGAGAATCCATGAATCTTCTGTTACTATTTCTTGACATGTTTTAGCGGTGAGAGTTGTCAGCTCTACGACCTCGCAGTAAAGGTAGACATTCAAGATGTCGTCCTCTGTCCATCTCTGAGCATTGCCGATGTCACTCATCTTCAGCCACAGAGTGGTAATGGTGATGCTGCTTCCCCTCACCATGATTTTTTTGTTTACGGTTATCTTCCCTCAGCCTCTGTAGATCCCTCTACTAACTGGAAGGTTGCAGTACTGGTTTTGGTCCGCCCGGGGAATATTTCCCGTACCCACCATATCGGGTCAGCGTTATCCTATCTTTCACCTGGGGAGACTCCTGGTGGGAGACCAGTAAGAAAGTTGTCCATTCCTCCGGAATTCACCCCTCAACATAATTCCCCCTCACCCTCCAACCTGGAGAGTGATGTGGAGTGGAAGTGGCGAGCTATCTTCATGCTGGAGGGTGATGTGGAGTGGGGAGAAGAGGCTGGAATGGAGGTAGAGTGGTGGTGACCTCCGTGCTGGAGGGTGATGTGGAGTGGAGGGCCAGATCAGAGCTGGAGAGTGATGTGGAGTGGAGGTGGAGGGCCAGATCAGACTGGAGGGTGATGTGTGGTGGAGGTGGAGGGCGAACTCCATGCTGGAGAGTGATGTGAATTGGAGGTGGAGGGGGAAGATCATAGCTGAAGTGGAGCTGGTGGTGACCTCCGTGCTTGAGGGTGATGCGGAGTGGCGTGGAGGTGGAGGTGCAGATAGATGATAGCTGGAGTGGAGGTGGTGGTGACCGTGCTGGAGGTTGATGTTGAGCGAACTGCGAACTACATACTGGAGGACTTGTTTCATTACTACATAGTGAAATAAAATAGTTCAGTGGGCTTCGTAAGTTCGTACCACTACTTACGGTGCGAGTGTGTGTGTTAGTTTTCATATTTTTGAAGATACTGAACAAATGACAAGCAATGAGGAAATTTTGGGAAACGGCCCCAACGATACATGTGAATATCTATCAAACGAACTATCCTAGATTTTGACATTGTTTATTTTAGCTGAGAAATTAGAATGCCTGTAATTACATAGGTGTATGACGCCAAAGATACCAAAAACCTTAAATAATCTCATTTTGAAAATATTTCAGTACAACAAACTAAAACGGCATTCCAGTAATTTACCAAGTAAGATGCTTAATTACATACATCCAGTGTTTCCTTCAGAGATGTGGCCCCGGTGACCCCAAAGTGTCAATAACGCCTCCAATCAAAATAAAAAAATATTGTAGCAACAAGGGCTTACTCGTTGTTCTGCTAGAATTAGAACCTGCGTAGTGAAGCCAACAAGAAACCTAGGAAAATTACAATTGCAAAATTTTAGCGTGCTACCCGTCAGGCCGTCACTCACACAATGAATAAAAATTTCCTTGCGAAACGTATTCAAGCTTTCGTTCCGGGAACTGGAATAGTATTCGGAGCAATCTTTATGGCCCACGTTCCCCACCCTGGAAAATTTTCTGGCGACACCCATTCTCCGGAGGTTGACCCTCCGGAGGTCACCCCTCAAAATCATTAACCCTCACTCTCCAACCTGGAGCGTGATGTGGAGTGGAGGGCCATCTCCATGCTGCGGGGTGATTTGAAGTGTGGGTGGAGGGCCAGATCAGAGCTGGAGGCGAGGTGGAGTGGTCAGGCCAAAATGGACACATGTGACCAGTAACTCCAACATCGTATATACAGGTACTATAGAAATTAATTTTCTGATCACTGTACTAACTTTCACTTATGATTCTTTCTTCTGTTAAAGACTTTAATGATATCTGCTTCTTTCTGTTTGCAAAATTGAGGCGTATTTGCGAACAAAAGTCTATGTTTCATGCTAAAAGATAGTACATAGACTTTTGTTCACGGATACGCCTGAATTATTATAACATCTTGGTTGACGTTTCTCTAAGTCCCTCAATGATTTTGTTAAAACAATAGTAATTTTTCACTTACAAGAGACTTGACAACCTACACTGTGACACTAGAAAGCTTTATAGTAGCTTTTGTTGAGCTGTTGATTGTTGAGCTTTCAATGAGAATGTTTTCTCAAGGGACAACAAAATAGAATACATTTTATTAATCTTCTTAAGTACAGGATACAAGGAGAAACCTTTGTGTAGCGTAGAATTTCCGTTACATTTTAAGTTCACAATTGCGTAGAATTTTTTTATGTGTACACCCTAACTTTATACATATGAACATGTTGGTATATTTTTTTTAAAAAATTACAGCTTCAATATCAATGGGCAAGGTGTCCGCCCCACACTGCATAGTATTGCTAAGTACAGCAGATGTGTTTATTCCTTTGATTGCATTCAATAAAATTCGTTTTCTTTCCACTCCTTGAACGCTGTCAAAATGGTCAAATATATCAATGTCATTTTCTTGGGGAAATGTATCAGAATCTTGATAAGTACACATTGATTTAGATGATCACCCGAATGTAGTAGAACTTAAAGGGCTTTGAATTGTTATGGCTGTAAGGGACAAACAATATTAGGCTGTTGAGGTGTGATGATCCGATGTTTACTGACCTAAATAACTAATTATCTTGTAGTTTGTATTCCATAGACGAAAAATGGGACAGTTTAGTGTCCCGACAGCCTTTTCCGGAACATCTGGGCAGAATGTGATAAAAGAACGACCACGTATTTTATAGATGTATACACTTCTCTTTCAATAGAAGAAATGCAGATAGGTTTACCAACTGGAAACAGTCAAATGCAGGATAAAACTCCGAGCAAAGCCTGACTTTTTGAAAACATTTCCGGACACAATCAATTTAAAGAAAAAGACAAATGCCGGCATGACATTTCTAAAAAGGTTAAAAAGGCGGACATGTCCGGCAAAAACCATACATTTGGTAACCCTACATGCAGAAGATCTGATTCTTGAATTCTTGCCAACTCGCAACGGTCTTCCACCCAACCATGACATATATATATATATACTTGCACGGCCGGGAAACTGGGACAGGACCGGGAAACCGGGACTGTCGCCCCAAAAGGCTTCTGCTACTAACTGGGAGGAGACCCCTTAATTCCTCTTGCTAAGGCTTAAGGGAACCGATCGGGGTAGACGCCTAATGTCCAATCCATACGTTCACGTCGTGGGGCCTGTTAGTACCCAAGCAACTGCTTGGCGAACGAACATGGATGGGATGCTCACCAATCCGCATTAGCTGACAGCGTGGTGAGTCAAATGCCTGCACCCCTCCTTTCTTTACACATGATGGTACAAGTAAGGAAACAGCCTCGGAGAACCTTATTGCCCGGAGGACGGAATGCAGCTGGCAACGGCAGCGGTCAGTTCTGCAGGAAGTCAGAGGGTCAGAATGCCCGGGTTTGGACTGTAGACTGCCAGGACACCGACACGGCAACTCGAACGAACCTATACGCTGGCGACTCTCAACTGTCAGTCACATGCAGGAGAGGACAAATTAGAAGAATTGCAGAATAAACTTAAGAGGATTAAGTGGGACATCATAGGACTATCAGAAGTGTGAAGGAAGAATGAAAAACAGTTGGAACTACCGTCAGGGCACACGTTCTACTTCAAAGGAACAGAAAATGGAAAACCGACAGGCGTTGGCTTTATAATTAACAAGGTCCTAAAGACACGGATCACAGAAATTGAAGGAATTTAAGATAGAATCGCACGGGTAGTAATAAAGATAAACAAGAGATACAGTATGGAAATTATACAAGTGTATGCTCCAACAACCTCACACCCGAGGAGGAAGTCGAAGACCTATACGAGGAAATACAAAAGATTTTGGATAGTAGCAAATCGCATTACAAAATTGTATTGGGAGATTTCTATGCGATAGTAGGAACCAAGCAGAGCAGTGGAGCAGTGACACGAAAGTTGGAAACTGGATTTGGCAAAACAAACAAGAGAGGAGAGAAGTTAGTGGAATTCTCAGAATCCAACAGACTGTTGATTTCCAATACATTTTTCAAGAAACCGCCCCAGAGGAAGTGGACATGGAAAGGCCCAAATTGGACTAAAAACGAAATAGACTACGTTCTAACGAATAACAGGGCAATTCTGCAAGACGTGTCTGTTCTGAACAATTTCAAAGTCTCGAGTGATCATAGGATGGTGATATGTAAGCGGAAACTAAATACTAGGCTTGATAGAAAGATGCTTATAAGAAAAAATTGCCAGTTTTAGATCTGGAAAATCTTGGAAAACACAGACAGACATTCGAGATAGAACTAAGCAACAGATTCAGTGCCTTGGAGGAGTTAGAGGATGAAGACGTCGATAGCAGAAAAAGATACTGACTGAGATATTAAGGGAAACAGCCAAGGAAATAGCAGGCAACAGAAAGAAGAAAGAGAGCAAGATCTCAGAAGAAACCAAACTCTTGATGAAGAAAATAAGGGAAATGAAAGAAGACGAAAATTGTATAAAGAGGATTGAGTACATAGAACTAAACAAAACCGTAAGAAAGAAAATAAGAGAGGATGTACGAAGATATAACGAAAATCTTGTTACAAATACAATCGAGGAAAACAAGAGTTCGAAGAAAGCCAAACAGCAGCTCATGATAGGGTAAAAGCAAATAATTGCAGTTAAGAGACCAGACTGGACCGTAACCAGAAATAAGGAAGAAATTATAAACATATTAGGAAATTTCTACAGAGAATTGTACTACGGCGAGGAAGAACTAGGAAATGAAGACTCAGAAGAAAATGATGTAGAAGTCCCAGACGTATTGAAAGAAGAAGTGGATAAAGTACTTCGAAGAATGAAGAACGGAAAATCGCCAGCAGAAGATTTACTCACAGCAGAGATGTTTAAATGGGGAGGTGAAAAAATGAAAGAGGAACTTGCTAAATTACTCTCGATGTGCATGAGGAAGAGAGAAATACCCTCAAGCTGGAATAACGCTGTTATCATTTTGTTGTACAAGAAAGGGGACAAAGAAGGCGTGTAAAACTATAGAACAATTAGTTTACTGTCAGTTCTATACAAAATGTTCACCAAAGTCATTTTGAATCGTATTGAACGAGACTTAGATTTTAACCAGGGAAGGGAGCAAGCCGGATTTCGTCGTGGATTTAGCACAATGGACCACATACAAACATTGAATGAAGTTATGGAAAGGACTAATGAATATGAACTTCAACTATGCTTGGGATTCATAGATTTCGAAAAAGCTTTCGATTCTGTCTTCTTGTCAGCAGTACTTAAATCACTTGAACATCAAGGCATCGAAAGTGCATACATCAAGTTACTGCGAAACACTTACTTTACTGCCACATCTATCGTTAGGCAACATCAAGGAAGTGAAAAATTTATAGTTGGAAAGGGGGTAAGGCAAGGAGATTCAATTTCCCCAAAACTGTTTTGTGAGGTCCTGGAGAGAGTATTCCAACTTTTAAATTGGGATGAAGTGGGAATTAAAATTAATGGCGAATATCTACACCACCTACGGTTCGCTGATGATATAGTCCTGTTTGCTTCAAGTGCAGAACAACTACAAATCAGAATGGAAGAACTGAGTAACGAGAGTTCGAAAATAGGCCTTAAAATGAACTTAAGTAAAACAAAAGTAATGTACAATCACCATGCTGCAAAGAAGGAAGTAAAGATTAACGGAGAGACAATAGGCATAGTTGATGAGTATGTTTACCTAGGCCAGCTCAAAACATCGAATGCTAACTTGACTGATGAAATAAATAGAAGATGTAAAATGGCCTGGAGTTCGTTTGGAAGACTACACTTTATTTTCAAAAGCAAACTACCAATGTGTCTGAAGCGTAAAGTTTATAATCAATGTGTCTTACCCGTGATGATGTACGGCTGTGAAACTTGGACACTGAATGCGAAAACGACTAAAAGATTGAGAATCTCACAAAGAGAAACTACATTGGATTCCTAGAGAAAAGAAACGACCGAGACGACGTCCAGATGTAAGATAGTTAGATGAAATCAAGCGTTTTCCAGGAGCTACAAGGATGAGGATAGCAGCAGACCGAGATATGTGGAAAAAAGGGTGAGGCCTTCATCCAGCAGTGGATAGAAAACGGTTGAATATGATGATGATATACTCGCACATATACATATAATAATACAATAAAACACTTATTACAAAGAAAAAATATTCCGAATAGTAAGTAGAGTGAATCTGAAAATAAATGTATCTCAAACTAAGATGTATATAAAGAAGAAAAATATTACATTTTTCTAATACTACTTCTATTATGACAATTACTACTAATGTTCTTAGAAGACAGAATGTACTCAAAATTTGGTCTCTCAATACCACTGCCACAAAGTGTACTGTACAACACGTTGTACACAGTTCAAGCGACAAATTGATATATTTGTTTGATGATGAAGACTATGAAGCATAATCGTTTTCTCCGTCAAAATCAACAGGTGTTTCGAGAAGTGTACATTTCTCTAAATGCAGTTCACTGCAGAAAGATAACTGCTTTGCAATTCGCTTACCTTTGACTTCTCTTAGGACGAGTATGAACGGGAGAAGGTAGCAAAGAATCAAGAGAAAAATACATCTTTTTAGTTTGAATTTGAATTTTTTTTATAGCCTTTAGTCGTCTAAGGCTCATACCGGGCTAGGAGAGGAGAAAGAATTTGGGAAGGTGTCGGTCCAGGTCTATATTGAAGGTACCATCCCGGCATTTTCCTGGTGTGACTAAGGAAAAAACCTGGAAAACTACAGTCGGGATAGTTGGCTGCTGGGATAGAACCCACAATCTCCTGAAGGCTACGCACTGGGCTACGGTTGTTCGGTCCTTCTTTTTAGTATGAAAAGATTTATGATAGTTACGATTCTAATGCCCAATTGATATTCCTCTTATGCTTTAGACAAGTCAACCTGTTTATAAACAATTCAACAAACACAAAATAAGTATTTGATTTCCTTCTTAAATTTACAATGCAAAGAATGTAGGAAAGATCGCCCACGACTAGGTGGTCGGATTCATTCATTGCTAACGTTTTAATTTCTTTGGCTAATTGTATGGATCTAGTTTATTGGGGAGAACTGTCATATAATTAATTGTAGGCTAGTCCTTCTTCAGAATTTCAGCAAAGTTCCATTGCGTTATTTCTAAGTACTTCACTAAAGAACCTTAACTTCGCAATCTCCTAAGCCGCATCACGCAAAATATTACACTGACAAGCAAACATACTCATGGGGCAGAAAATAATTACGTTTTCCCTTCTGTTATGATTAGAATGTCAATGTACGTGAGTATACAAATTTTGGGCACTCGAGCGCCATTACTTTGGGAGATATTGATGCTATAAAAGTCAAATTCTGTCCATGTTTCTTTTTTGCAGATTTTGCAAGCAGACGTGTTATAAGGTGTTTGAATTTATCAATCCATCTGAATCGCCCAGCAGTATTCTATTTCCAAATGCATGGCAAGTTGAAGGCTTTATTGTAGGCCTAGTCTAAACTGCCATGACTGAGTTTCGATTGATTATTGACAAGTTTTGTATTATTTGTTCTTGCTACGGTCGTGATTGTAATGTTATGTGATCGAATGCCAAATTTGGACGTCCTTTATTTGCTTGAAGGCAATTTTTACGTTGTTTGAATAATGTTCCTGAGAGCCTATGATATTACAGTAGGAATGTTCGTTCAGTTTGTTTTACCAAGTTTCGTCAGTTATTGTTGGAGAGAGGATTGCGTTATGTTAATTTGGATACAAATAGAAAATTAGTTGTTTTTACTAGTACGAGTAGGAATTGCGTTTGCATCTTGTACATATTGCAATACACTTGTTTTGGAAATTTCCGGTTGACATTCTGACACCTACTATCCTATTATACACGCTTTAATTTCACCGAATAATATCGTGGAATGTGTCCTTTAATTGCGAGGCAGGCTTCGTCCCTTGTATGCTTTAATGGATAGATAATTTATTAATGTTTTTGACACTCTTTTATTTATTCACAAAAATAAAAACAAGTTGTTTTTTCTTTTATTGCGTTAGATGAGATTGTGTAGTTCAATTTCTAAAGTTCTCTCTGATTTAACTACAAATTCAAGCATGTAGCGGAAAATTTAGTTTTAAATTAAAATGTGCTTCGCTGACAGTAAAGAAAGACCATTTCTTGCATTCTATTTCTCAGTTACTCCCTGACAGTGGGCTTGATTGCTATATGTAACAAAACTAACAAAGCCAAACTTTAGATGGTTAACAGAGAATGTGACAATACAAGTTGCAGTTTAAGCGTTTGTGTCCGTATCAATTTCGAACGAACATTCCACTGGATTCAAGTGACTGATCGAGTCGTATTTGTGTCGAAATACTGGCTTTGGAAGGCCGTCGTACAACGCAAGAACATGTAATTTCTACGGCATCATCTAAACTGCTGAATGGACTGTGATGGATTGCCTGTACAGAACATGAGTACAAGATGGGTTTTCAGAAAGGATGAAAGGAGTTGTGTGTGTGTTAGTGATGTGACGTGGAATGCAGTTTAGGTGACGCTTCGCTGAAGGAAGGAATTTGAACACTTTCTTCAAAGAAAGACTTTGACGTTTTGAAGGACGAACTATTATTGCTTGAACGTAATAGAAAGTTAGGTGTCCTATGTTACGAAGTCTGTAAACTATAGAGAACAAATTTTTTATTATACTTTTTAATGAGTTTCAATCCAATTTTAGAATTATATGGATAGTGAAAATATCTGCTTATCTATCAAATACAGATAACCAATATGATTACTTCCGTAGCAGAGGTGATATAACCTAAAAATATCGTATCTTCAAAGAATAGTGTGGCGAAATTTTGTATGTTTATTTTATTTAAAATTTTAAAATATTTATTATCTATTGTATTTCACATAAATTTTCGAATCCATGTTCGAAGTAACTTCATTATCAGAATTGAACTATGTGATAAACCACGGGCAATTTCTCCACGGGAAATATTAACTTGAAAATTGGATAGGGCTACACGAAGTTCGCATATATTCGCTTCTTTATTGCAACTTTTATTAAAACAGAACGAATTTTAAAGGATTTTTTAATTTCATTTTCTACCGATGCAGGCTAGATAAGTTAATTATTAAAGGACCAATATTACAGCAACTGTATCCACAACTAATATGTCAAAAGCTATTGGATCGTCTAAGAACGTGGCCGAATACGTAGCTTAATAGAATTTGAACTTACTTTATCTGTGATAGTTTCCAAAATGCTCACAAGAAAACGTACTGATGAGGCAGAAAATAATTGTATATATTTTTTTCTTCCGTCATAATTAAAATGTAAAAGTATGTGTACATGCAAATTTTGGCCACTCAAACGCAATTATTGGGAGATATCGATGATATAAATGTCCAATTCTGTCTGTGGTAAGTTATAAAAATCCCTTTCGGTAGGCCTACAGGCTGAGGTAGATTTCGAAGTTTCGCTGGGAGCCGGGCCTCGCTCCCCAACTTCAGTGCTTTTGAGAGGATGCGCCTCCTTTATCTTAACCAAAATCTCCCTGCAGCACTACACCACCACGGAGTACATCTTCACCCTCCCACGGTTGGCTGCGCCCCCAAAGGGAAGATTTGCCCCATTTATTGTAACCTACTCTTGGTCATACACCTTCATTGAAAATTTCGTTTCTCTACCTTCAACGATTTGGAAATTGGGTTTTTGGGGCGGCCATTTTGGATCCAAGTTGACGACTTTTTGAAAGTTTTCTTATTTTGTCGTGACCTACTTGTGATAGTACAACTTCAAGTAAAATTTCATTTATCCTTCTCAAACGGTGTGCAAAATGGGATTTTGGGCGGTCATTTTGGATCCAAGATGGCGACTTTTCCCAAATGTTGTGATATTTCCCTAAGCTACTCGTCATAATGCACCTTTATGCCAAATTTCGTATCTCTAGCCCAAACGGCATGGAAAATGGATTTTTAGGTCCGCCATTTTGGATCCAAGATGGCATCTTTGAACTCATTAGGTAACATTTTCATAATCAAAAAGTGATGTTGTACCTTTACGCCAAATTTGATTTCAATAGCCCCAGCGGTTTAGGCTGTGTATTCTATACAACAATGGGTTCGGCGGCCATTTTGGATCCAAGATGGCGACCGATTTTGCTCATTAACGAACCTAACAGAGCTATTAAGCCTAGAAACAACATATAAAAATGTGGTTCAAATATCTTCAAAATTATGGCCTCTAGCGTGTTAATATATAAATATATATATAAATATACACTTTCATATCGTACCGATCTCAATAGGTATATTTTCTTCGAAATCTACCTAAAAATGTGGAAATGTCATTATGTTCTTATTTTTTTTAAAGAAACTGAAAGTAAATACACAGTAAAGAGTTCTGGATTGAAGTTGCTACCTGCTGGACAGTATGGTCTTCAATCAACATCTTGAAGTCCTCCGTTTTGAATTTCGAGTCATTTTCTTAAAAAGGAATAGGATTATGTACTATATCATTCTGGGCTAGAATTTTATAGTAAATACGTTTCTGGTCAGTTTTTTCCGTAAATGTATTATTGTGAGACATAAGGGTATATGCCAGCTCTATACGGGTAATGACGCAATAGCCAGGAAACACCGATTTCCTTTTCAAATAACGGAAGAAATGAAACGCAAATGGATACAAATACATATCAATAGGATACTATACCCAGAAACAATTTTTATATATTCGAGTTTCATTTCCTTCGTCGTTTCAAAACGAAATTGGTGTTTTGAGGTTACATTATTACGCCACACTAGCGCCCTATCTCTCATCTCTCACAATAATACGGTGAAACTGACTTCAGAAACGTATTTACCATTAAATTCTAGCGTAGTATAAGACATATTACACGACCTACTTTAATATGGCGACCAAGGAGAAAATAGCCTACAACGGGTAGCTCCATCCAGAACCCTTTACTGTGTATTCACCTTCCATTTCTTTCAGAAATTTAAGAACATAAGGATATTTTCACACTTTTTTTTATAACTTTCAACAGGCAGAATTTGACTTTTATATTATCGATATCTCCCAAAGTAATTGGGCTCGAGCTGCAAAAAATTGCATGTGCACATACTTTCACATTCTAATCATGACGTAAGAAAAATATATGTAATTCTTTTCTGTTCCATCAGTATGTTTGCTTGTGAGATGATTCAAATTGTTTTTCTTTAAAAGCTGCATAGAATTTAGTCATAATTTCGATAAGATATAAATTCGCCACAGTACCGATACTAAATATCTCAAGTATTTGTGCACTCCTGTAAATTAATTACGGCATGGTTCTGAAATTCAACTCTGTATATGTATCTTAACATAAGCATCTTCATTTAACTGTTTTTTAAATGTTCATAGTTTTTAATTTCCTGGCCTTGTATCAACTCTTTACTTTTTCAAATAGCATTACGTCCAGTTATTGCACATTTAGCATTCTCAAGTGATGATAAAAGTTATGTGTCCTTCAGTGCAAGGTGTTTGACTGCAGTATTAACTAACTTTTGCCAAAACACCTGAAATTATGCCTCGGGTGGTAATTTTTATGTCTAACGAAGAGAAATGTTGCTTTCAGGAAATTTCGAAATATGATTAGTTTCAGAGCTACAGGCGCTGAAAGCATCATCACAAAGGACGTCATATCTCGACAAGTACTGTCGTAAGCGGTATAGACTTAGCAGTTCACACTCCAAGTAGAACCCAATACATTTATTTACGTTTATGATTGGCGTATACAGTTTACAATTAGAGGGGATCAGACCTAAAACGGGTCACCGGGTCAATCTGGTTATTCTGGTCACTTTATGGATCGGGTCACCGGGCCTATGCTTCGGACCCGGTGACCCGGAAGGCGAAGCAGGGGATTTCAGTTTTTCCTTATTATACAGTGTTGCGTTTGAACGGTCTTTCCATATGCGGTGACAAGGAGCAGGTGTGTTACTCCCCAGAGTACAAAATATACGACACCGAAAAGTTCCTAACAATAGTAATAACGTATGAAAATAGTCTCATATGCCCGGAAATAACAAATCTCACCAGGGTTTGCACATACTCCCTTGTGAAGGCTATTCTGAAAAAAATCTGTGTTTGAAGTAGTAAATAGGATAAAGGCATTAAAATCTTCTAAAACCCTCAAATATAGTTCCCATACATAACTCACTTCTCAAGGAATCTAACATTCTAATATGGATTTATTCTAACCACAGAAACAAGACCGGTCGCCGTGTCAAGATATTGCCACCGGGTCAATTGGGTGAAGATTCAATCATGGAGTCGCCGAGTTATCAGTCTGGCGATTTCGGACAAAAACGGGTCCTGAGTTATCCGGGTCACCGGGTAAATTGGGTTATTCGGGTCAAATTTCGGGCCGCTTCATTCGGTCAATGTTTGGGCCGGGTCATCTATGTTCGCGTAAGACTGGGTCACGAAAGGTGACTCGGTTTCATTTCAGGACGTGATTTCTATGCTTAATTTTGACGATGCCGCCGTTACTTTGAGCCCCTGTATCTCCGAGACTATGCATAATTTTGAGTTTCTTCAAAGGAACTTCTTTCTTATTCACCTCCCGAAATTTGCACTATTATGTCGAGGACACTTTATACACAATTATTAAAATGCCAATTTTCAGTGTTTAAGTTGGTACGATATTCACATTATACAACACTGTATTCTGCGTTTTACATTTTTATAATGTTTATCAGTAGACAGTACAAAGTATCCAACCGGACGTAGCGCTATTTGAAAAATTAAAACTTGATACCAGGTTGACGAGACTGACTAGCCGATGACATCAACATGCACGGCAGTGCATGAGCCAAGTTCTTCACGTCAGAAAACGTTAGCACTGCCAGAAGCATGTTATACAGGAACAAGAGTTTATGGCAAAATCGACGATTTGGGGGCCCCGTAAGAAAAAAGATGTTAAAGATAGGAATATGAGCTTT